>MZNV01002176.1:0-27400 GCA_002081555.1 Protostelium mycophagum | reverse complement strand
CTAGTGATGCAAAGTCAGTAGGACCAATAAAAGCTGATGACAAGTCAACATCAATTTTGTCTTTATTTTTCTTCATTGGCGGCAGTGGGCAACAACTG
Organism: Protostelium mycophagum; assembly: GCA_002081555.1. Taxonomy (NCBI): domain Eukaryota; phylum Evosea; class Variosea; order Protosteliida; family Protosteliaceae; genus Protostelium; species Protostelium mycophagum. The sequence continues at coordinate 27,302 of MZNV01002176.1, read as the reverse complement.
TGGAAATATTGCCTACTGGGCAACAACTGTGGAAATGCTGCCTAGTTCTTTTTACACTTGATGTAGTTCTTTTTCCCGAAGACGGCGTTATATAATAATCTGATGAAGTGTGAGACTGATTTTTGGGTGCTTCTGTTGCATCATCAACAGTGGAAATAGCGGTTAATGCAGATCTCCAATCTTTGTGACGATGCAACGTTATTATATTTGAGTCTTGCATAGGACCCCACCAGATGTCCTCTCCTTCACCAAAATGCACGTCTGAGATCTACATGATCTTCAAAGTTCCATCTGCTCTGAATTTAATACTGCTGGATTGTGTGATGTAAAAGACCAACAGAACAAACAAAAGGCCTCTCTTCATTTTGAGATGTCAAAGTAGTGCAAATTTTTTTTGCTTTTGTAGACCCCCACTGAAGACACGTCTTTATGCAATTTTCTGTGTTGACAACTGCGCAAAAAAAGGATCACAAACCGGGTGTATCTCTCAAGATAACACCTTTGAGTCCCCAATCGTACCTTGGCTTCCAACTGTGAATTTTTGTAATATCGAAATTTGCAAATGGTCATGAGACCTTTCCTGAAAATGAAAATGTCTAACCCGATACAACCACACCAACACGTCTTTATGCAATCTTCTGTGTTGACAACTGCGCAAAAAAAGGGATAAAAACCGGGTGTATCTCTCAAGATAACACCTTTGAGTCCCCAATCGTATTCCTTATCTGACATTATTGACCGACAATCATAATAATACAAGACTCCACACGATGCACATCCAGAAGAGTAGTTCAAAGAGGCTGATTCTGAGATTCAAGTGTCCCGAATGTGATCAGAGGATCACGTCGGTGATGAGCCCTGGTGACCGACTCGGTTCAAGAGGGTAAATCATGAAGATGTTCGTTCTACGCGATCGTATGTCGCCTGTGGCGGTACATCTTTAAGGTTGCATGGTGGAAATACTGAAGATCAAAGGAATCTCTTCTGGAATAGTGAGATACACACCCACTTTGTTGCGGCGGTCAGAAGACGTCTGACGCCCGGCATTCCGGTGCGCGAAGATGATATCTATGAGGACATGCTACAACTGGGGGTAAAGAGGACAGATTTGTCTATACTGGCAGTGTTTCTCAACTTGCAGAGACTCAGGTGTAGAATGAGGCTTCGATCGATGCTCAAGATGAGAATAAATATTGTCTAAATACGACTGGTACAAATTAATATTATAAAGGTGAAGAAGCTTCTTTCTGCTTATGTTGTGTTTAGGAAATTAAGCTAAAGAGCTGTACCATCAAAAATAGAAATCAATCGTGCTGTGCACATTCTTCATTGATTTCGCTTACCGAGATTCTTCAGACAAATTTTCCACCAAAAACATCCCAGCCTCTGTACATTTATTCTGTGACTTCAATCGCGAATCTCTTGAGGGAACCTCCCATGTGCCTCACTCTGCCCAAGTGTTTTAAAAGATTGAGAACTGCTTTTCCTGTGGCGTCATTTTTGACGTGGCTCAACTTGGCCGTGTCATTTTCCGTGAAAAAAGTGACTCCTTTCGTGTCTTTGGTCTCCAAGTCTTTGTACACCTATTGACATGTTGGTGGGGTCTTGTACATGCCATCAACAGAATTGTAGATGCTCACCTTGTACTTGGCGAGGGTGTCACCCGTCAGTTTGAGCATTGGGGTGGCAAGAATTTTGTATTTTGATTGTAAAAATGCATGCAGCTCATCGATAGCGGCGTTCATCTTGTCCAATGTGATGCGCCCTTTAACGTACCTGATGTCTTGAATGAGCGCGTAGTACCAAAAAATGAGACAGATCCATGCTTGAAGATCGTTTGGGCGATTTGATTGTATGAAATCAAAAACAAATACTCACTTTGGAGTATCATCCATCTCGGCTTGTGTGATGTACCTCATCTTGTGTATGCCCCCTCTGCCAATCTTCTTCACGGGTGGGGGTGCTTCGACGACCTTTTCTTCCATTTCTTGTGGTGGTTCCTGAATTTGGACAGAAGGAACAGATTTCATGTTAGATACAGAAGATGGGATACTGTATGATGTGAATACTCTCATCTTGATCGATATAACTCACTTTTCTTTGTTCTCGAGGGCGAATTGTGCCGTAATGGCCGCTCCCACTTTATGATTTCCTGGTAACCGTGTTGGGAGATTGTCCATAATGTAGTTGACGAGCTCCTTTTGTTCTTTGGCTTTCACCTTCAATGCGGCGCTCATGGGAATAAACTTTTTCTCCTCTTCTATGACTTGTTTGAGGGAGTCCATTGATGATCTAACGTTTGATAAACTCTCTTGGACTTCTTTAAGATCTCCGGATTGGTTGATGGCTCGCAGCTGTTAGTCTAGGGTGTGCGAAGGTTAAATACCTGATCGAAGAACCATCATCTCCTTGAGTTCGGTAACTCTATTATTCAACAGGCGAATCATTTCATCGTATCGGTTGAGCGATTCCATGGTCAAAAGATCAAATGATCCTCTGTCAAAACTTGAACCATCTCTTTTCCCGCCAAAATAATGGGAATTATCCCGCCAAAAATCATAACTCAATTCTCACCACCATCGAGAGGTTTGTCATCTCCTCGTTTGGTCAAACAACCTATATATATAAGTTATAAGAGGTAAGGTTCATGATAGGAGAACTAATCTCGAGTTGATATCTGATTTAAGATAGATGCCTCCCCGTAAGAAGAAAGCCGTGATTACATCATCTGAGGATGAGAGCTCTGCAGAGGAGAACGTCAAGGCTGATTCAGAAGAAGAAGTCGAATCAGAGGAGGAAGTAAAGCAGGTCAAGAAGAAGCAGAAAGTCCCTGTTAAAACCTCAACAACTAAAACATCATCAAAGAAAAAGCCCGTCGAGCCATCACCAACATCATCGGATAATGAATCTGATTCTGAAGAAGAAGCCCCTCCGAAGAAAACGACAAAAAAGGTGGCGTCTGCCAAAGCAGCAAAGAAACAAAATGTACCCGCTCCCAAAAACAAGACACAAGAGAAGAAAGTGCAGAGTGAGGATGAAGAGGAAATGGAGGTAGAAGAACCCAAGACAAAGGACAAACCATCTATTCCATTATCACCTCTTTTGGCAGAGCCAGATTCAGGAACATTCGTCTTAGATTCCACAGCTCCTACCAACCAACCATCAAGCCAACCGGTGTGTATTTCATCTTGTGCAGATCGCCAGGGTGTCAGAGCTGCAGCTCTGACAATTTTCGAAATGTAATCAGTTTGATTTTTTTCAGGCGGCAGATCCCTCGAAACCAAAGTCTCGTCTTATGATCCCAAGGATGGTCTTGGAAAATTTCAAGTCTTATGCTGGAAAGCAGGACATTGGTCCTTTCCACAAGGTATGTTTTGGCCAAAGTTTATACGCAGCTGTTACACTGTAGTCTTTCAGTTGTAGCTATGCTACATTCTTAGAACAGCAGTTTTGACCACTGTACATTTGCCCCTTCCCGAAAAGAACAATACTTTTATTAAAATCCGATTCATTTGTAGCTTCCACAACGATGTACTCTTCTGTGCCTTCTTAAGTTCACTCGTGTGGATAGATTCATTGACTTGTGTAGTGTTTTTCTTCTGTTGTCGGGCCAAACGGAAGTGGAAAATCTAATGTCATCGATGCCATGCTTTTCGTGTTTGGAAAGAGGGCCAAACAATTGAGACACAATAAGGTCTCAGAGCTCATCCACCGTTCTGAAAAACATCCCAACTTGTCTTACTGCAAAGTGTCTGTACACTTTCAAGAGATCATTGACCACGTAAGTATTTATATTGTCATTTAAATATTCGAAAACTTCTACTATACAGAAAATGTCAAACCAAAAATATATTTTCACGAAAAGTCTGAGAAATGTTCAGGAAGGAGATGATTATGACATCGTACCCGGTTCAGAATTTGTCGTGACAAGAACTGGATTCGACAATAACTCTTCGAAATATCACATCAATGACAGACAAGCCAAATGGGACGAAGTATCCTTACTCTTACGTGCCAAAGGCATAGATCTGGACCACAACCGTTTCCTCATTCTACAGGTGACTTTCGTTGTTTAAAGATTTGGAGCATATTCAAGTGCAAGAAAAATACATTAATTCCAGACATCTTCTTAAGTTTTTCTAGGGTGAAGTCGAGCAGATCGCGCTGATGAAGCCCAAGGCACAGACACCGCACGACGAAGGAATGCTGGAGTATTTAGAGGATATCATCGGGACTTCAAAATACGTACCACTCATCATAGAAAAAGAAGGCCAACTCGAAACCGCCGACGCAGAGAGGAATGAGAGAGTGGCCAGGTTGAAACACGCAGAGAAAGAGGTCGGTGGGGGGTTATCGAACCCGTGATGCTTTGAATGACTGAAATAATGAAGGTGGAAGCTCTCGAATCTTCTAAAGTGGAGGCGGAGGAGTATATTACAAAAGAGCGAGAGATTATAGACAAGAAATTCGTCCTGTTTCAACTTCACCGCCAGTCAGCCGAAGAAGAAGCCAGCAAGGTGCGAATTTTCCCGACAATTTTCTGTGTAAAACGTTCTTTTCGGGTCTTCTCACGGAAAGACAGGTGGTGAACGAGAGAACCGCTGTACAGAGTAAGCTGGATGAAGAGAGGAAGAGGGCGTCACAGATGACATCAGAGTTGGAAGAATTGGAAGGACAGATGAAGAAGGCCAGAGTGAAATACGAAGAAGCACAGAAAGAGATGCTGGACGCCAAAGCAGAATTTTCTGTTTTTGAGCGAAAAGATATCAAGTTCCGCGAGGAAATCAAGGTGAAAATCTTATATTTTCCGCCACTTTGCAAAAATTTTCAAGGTTTCACTTTAAAACTTCTCGGAAATATTCTGAAATTTGCAGCACTTGAAGGGCAGAGAGAAGAAAGTATCAGAGAGTATCGTATCTGAGAATAAGAAGTTGAAGGACAAAGGATTGGCTTTGCAACGACATACCGAAGACATCACCCGCTTCACTGAAGAGTCAGAGAGGCTCACAACGGTGGGTCCTTGTACTTCGACATGTTTCTGAAAATGATAGGAAAAAGAGAAAGCGGAGAAGGAATTGGATGCCATTTACGCCTCTCTACAATCCGTCACAGAGGAGCATCAGAAAGAACTCGCTGAGAAACAATCCGAGCTCGCTCCTCTCAGCAAGAAACTCAACGAAATTTCCTCTGAATTCAACTTGAAAAAATCAGAATTGGATTTGTTGATCGAGAAGACCAACGCCGGAAGAAAAAAACTGGAGCAAGTGGAGAAAAAAATTGCGGAGCTGGAGGCTTCTGGACCGAAAAAAGAAGAAGACTTGAAGAACTTGAAAGAAACTCTGAAGAAAAATAAGGTGGAGCTTCCCAAGGCCATCAAAGAACTCGAACAGGTGAGGTTCCGGGTTCGATCCTCCCTCCCCCCACATTTTTTCTCATCGTTTTCAGTCGGTCAACAGAGAAGAAGAGCTCGCAGAAGAAACAAAAGAACTTCGTGGTCGTTTGGAAGAGGACAGAAGACTTGCTCAAGAATCTTCAAAGTCCAACCGCTTAGTCTCTTCTCTGATGGAAGCGGCGAAGCAGGGAAAGCTGCAGGGTGTTCATGGGAGACTCGGAGACCTTGGAACGATCAATAAGAAGTATGACGTGGCGATTTCTACATCTTGCCCCGCGCTGAACAATATCTTGGTGGAGACTACAGAAGACGGAGAGAGGTGGGTTTCAATTCCTTCCCTTCTTTGCATGCCAATTTCTCCACTCTTGGTGATATCGCGGAGCTGATACAGACACGCTCAATTTTGATTGTTCCATTCTCAATCTACAATAGTGTAGTAACACCCCTTTAGATGTCTCGATTTCCTCCGTCAACACAATCTTGGTGTAGCCACTTTTCTCATTCAAGAGAAGATGAACAAACTTGCCAAGAAATGTAGAGACCCGTTCACTGCACCAGATGACTCTGAGAGACTGTTTGACTTGGTGAAGCCAAAGGAAGACAGTTTCAAACAAGTGTTTTATCATGCTCTAGGAGACACACTTGTGTGTGCTGGCATTGATTTGGCCACGAAGATCGGTTATGGAAAAGGTAGGATTCCGGAATCTATAATGAGCTGCGCCAAATAGTGCTTTTAACAATCACCACTACCGAAAATTTACCACTCCTCAGGCTCCGACAAAAAAAGACATCGCGTGGTCACATTGGAAGGCCAGCTCGTGGAGTTGTCTGGTGCCATGACAGGAGGAGGTAATCACGTGATCTCAGGAGGCATGAAGGCCACACTACAAGTCGGACTGTCTGACAAGGAGCTGAAAAAGATGGAGGCGGAGTACGAGTCGAAAGCAACGGAGCTCAGCAATCTCAGAGTGAGTCTTGCATTTTCCAGATGTTTACTCGTCTTTGAATTGGTTGCGGTTTATCTCAAGAGGCGCAAGGCAAAAATACATTTCAACACAATTCTGTTCTGTAATCCATTTTAATTGTGCCAATTTGTCAACAACAGAAAATTTATAAAGTTGACATAAACAGGCGAGAAGACAAGAGTTGGACCAGCGTATCGATGATCTCCGTGTGGGAATCAACAGGATGGAGACAGATATACACAAGATTCAAATGGATCTGCAATCTCTCGGGACACAGATCAAGGAGCTGCAAGCACAACTCCCCGAACTCAGGGTGAATTTTCGTGCATTTTTTTCTGAAAAACTCAACGGATACAACAAAAAATCTGAGAAATTTCCAGGAAGAAGCACACTCAGATCCCGCCGAAGAGAAGAAGGTCAAAGAAAAACAGAAAAAACTGGACGCGATGGGTGTCGAAGTCGAGAAATGTAGAAAGTCTGCCAGGAAGATCGAAGTGCAGGCCGAAGAAATTCAGCAGAAAATTATGAGCGTCGGTGGCGTGAGGCTGCAAGCGCAGAAGGCCAAAGTTGACAGCATGACCGAGCAGATCGACACATTTGGAAGCAACATCATCAAAGCTAATGTCCAAATCAAGGTATGTTTCTTCGCAAAAGAATGAAACATTCATCTACAACACCATCTACAACGATATGATTCTAGATCAATTCTGATTTTTTCAGACTCTTGAGAAATCTCTGAAGAACGGGAAGAAATCAGTAGAAAGTTTAGAATCCGATTTAGAAAAAGTCCGATCCGATTTAGAAAAAGTTCGTGAAGAATCGAAAGAGGCGGAAGCCCAGGCGGAACAGTTGGTCGCAGAATACAAAAAAATCGAAGAGAAGAACGACGCTGAGAAAGAAGGCTTGGTAGAGCTCACAGAGAAGCTCCAATCTTGCAGAAAGGTATATCCCGAATGCACATCTCCAGATCTCAACGTCAAAATGACACTTTTTGACAGGTTGTCGACAAGTTCAGATCCCTGGAGGTAGATCTACAAGTCCAGATAGACAACTTGGACAAGGTGATCAAAAAGGCACAGTCAGAAGCACAAAAATTCAACCACAGAATATCTGACCTTTCCAAACAAAAAGAACGAACTAAGATCGACGAAGACGACGAGGACGAGCCACTGCCTGTGCTTACCGATGAGGACCTAGGTGAAATTTCTTTGAAATCCGACATCTACAACGCAATTAAATAATGTATATTCTTTGTTGATCAAAAAAATTGAAAAAGACTTGAAAGATTGTCTTTCCCAAACATTCAAATTTTTCCCGAAAAGATCTGAATTCTCCAGAAAAATTCGACGAAGCCGAAGTTGAATCCGACATCGCCACATTAGAAGAAGCTCTGTCTAAAATGAAACCCAACATGAACGCCATAAAAGAATATAGACGTAAAGAGAAGGATTTCAGGGACAAAATGGCCGAATTAGAGACCGCCTCTGCCGCGCGTGATGCGGTGAGGAGGGCTTATGATGAGCTCCGAAAGAAGAGGTGATTTTAGTATTACTCGTTGTAGATGGGGTTGAGATATACTCTATTTTTAGAATGTGGAGTAAAAATACTGAGGATTTCAGGCTGGACGAATTTATGACAGGGTATTCCGAAGTTACAAGGCGTCTCAAAGAAATGTACCAGATGATCACCCTTGGTGGTATGTAACTTTTCCCGCCATTTTCCCGCCAAAGATCCGACTCTGTGCAGGTGACGCAGAGCTAGAACTTGTCGACAGTTGCGACCCCTTCTCTGAGGGTATCTCCTTCAGTGTCCGCCCGCCGAAAAAATCTTGGAAAAATATTTCGAATCTTTCCGGAGGAGAAAAAACACTCTCTTCCCTCGCTCTTGTCTTCGCGCTGCATCATTACAGGTACCATTCCTCCGTCATATGATCATCTATTCACACATCACAGACCGACTCCTCTATACGTGATGGATGAGATTGATGCCGCCCTCGATTTCAAGAATGTGTCCATCGTCGCTCATTACATCAAAGAGAGGACAAAAGATGCACAGTTTATCATCATCTCACTTCGAAACTACATGTTTGAGCTGGCGAACCACCTTGTGGGTATCTACAAGACAAACAACTGTACAAAATCCGTCACGATTGACCCCGCTGGGTTTGGAGGTGCCCTGGGGAGGGGGGGAGAAGAGCGGGGGGCGACGACGTCGCAACCGCCACAAACAAATGGGAATGGCGCCTCACAAGGGAAGGCTGTGGAAGCCTGATTGTAGATCAATAAATCGATTTTTTTGGTTTGATTTGAATTTTGGAAACAGAATTTTGGCGCGGAAGATCGCAGAAGAATTACATCCGGTGTCAAAAACATATTACTCCCACCCAATGGAAATATATCTGGTATGTGGAGTACCTGGCAACCACTCCTCCCAGGGACGCAGTATTTCGGTCCAGTGTGAAGTTCTTCAAACCAGTGTGCGGGAGGTTCCGCGGTCGATTTCCCTTTTTGGCATTATCCAGATTGACGGGAGACATTTATTGGCGAAGGCATCTCATGTTCTGGAAATGGTTACGACTTCTCTGGAGTCACGGTGACTGCTGGGTTGAGTGGCAGTCCGACATCTTTTCGCACACCAACACCGACAACCAGAGAATGTCTATCTTCTCGCAACTACCATTGTTACAAGGGCCAGCAGGCATATTTGACTTGCTCGAACCTCTTCGAGAGCAACAGAGGAAGTCTTACGCCACAGAGAACCGAGCCATATTGCCAAAGCCAAGAATCGGTGTTAGCCCGGTAAGCCAGTTTGTCTTTTCTTATACTTGCAGTAACGGCCTCATCATGCGCGGAGCACCGTAGAGGTGCTTTCCTATATCTTTTCATGGAAGTGACCTTGTTGCAGGAAGCTGTTAAAGGAAGCCCCATCACTGGAGGCGTGGTCAGCTTTGAGTTGGCAGACGTAAACGGTCAGCCCCTGCCTCTAGAATTCCAGAAGTACATCAACTCGCCAAATGGAAGAGAAAAATTACTGGACCCCATTTCACTCGCGACATCCCCCTTTACTCTGAAGGTGACCGTTGCAAGGAGGTCACCACCATGTCTGAATTACGCAGATGCATCCAGACATTCCTCTGAATGTCTCGTATCGATTAAGGTTCAAGGTGAGGTATATCGCCTTGGACCACCAATTCGAACAAGTTGTGTTGTCGGGCCCATTCTCAGCTGAATCCAAAGTGACTAAAAGGAAGGAGGAAGGGGACGACCAAATCAGCAGAAAAAGACAAAGAGTTGAAAAGTCCTGCTCACCACAAGTGGAAAGAAGACCCCCGACTTCTTCAGAGAACAACAAGACGTCACACAACATCAGTCCGGTGGTATGGTGTGCTCTCGCCCTTCATGGGAACCAAATACTGAGTCTATAATATGATAATAAATGTACATAGTGTTATTGAGTGAGAAACTGTATTGAAGCGTCCCCCCCTCTGAGCTGCATCAGAGACCGCTCATAGCGAACATCAAATTTTTACTCCCAGATTTGAATCCTTACTTTGTGTCAACCCACGCATTAATGCCCCGATTGTAAGACTTGGACACGTCACCAAGTCTGAAGGTATGAGCTCGGACACCTAGGGGTGTCAAATTTTTAAAATCTTGCACAAAAATCAAAAAAAATATCGAGAATTATTGCAGAGTTTGGTCATTCCTCACCACGTTAAAAATCTCGGTAATTAACGAGTTCATTACCGAGAATCAAGGAATCTGACCAAATCCCGCAATACAAGGTGGCGAGATGACATAGAGACAGCAGAGTGGATGCATTTCAATACTTCGGCTGTACATTTATTAATCCGCGTACAACAAGTTCGCCGCTTCGTCTTCTCTCAATAGCTGCCTCGGTTTTGGCTCGATGCTTCTCCTGAATGCGAACCAAAAAAGTACGCTCACACAAAGACAACAGAAGACAAGCGTCACCATCGGCAGAATGACAGAGATGACCATCCAGACATAGATGATGCGATTGATTCCGCAAGTCCCACCGGCTGTAAGAGTCAGGCCTGTTTGTTTTTTGCGTAAAAACACTCTTAACACAGTAATAAGAATATTTGAGTTAATGTTGCCCCACAAATCACCAAAAAATGTCAAAAAACACCAACAATGTTGGCCTAACAAAAACAAATTTTGGATGGAGTTTGTGTTGCAAAAAAACACAAAAACGGCTAAATCTTGCACGTACCGAGTGTAGTTCTCTCTATTGAAGCGATGAATGTACAAGATTTCGAGGTCGTATTCACGCCAAATCCTATCCATATAGGACCTATTTATAGTTCAATCGTCGCACTACAACGCGGAAATTCACCTTGGCATGATTTGATGACGTCAGAGCAATGTTGGTTGTGGGTGTCGACATAAGCGAGAAACTCCATCTCATCTTTTTGCGGCTCTTCCTCCGTCTAAATCTCTCAGAATCTTCCCAACGGACACAATATAATATGTTTGTTCTTTTGATGATGACAATAGAGGTGTTCAGATGATATCATGATGAACTTACGCTGATGTAGAGCCGCAAGTCTTTCAAGGCTGCGTTTTTTTCGCAAGTTAATTCCGTCAAACAGACCTGTTCTTCTTCAGAAAATAAAATGGATGTCGAATGATTGAAAACTCCAACTGCATTCTGAGTTTGACAGCGACTATCACAAACGTGGGCGTCGAATGGAACGTTATCGGTGAGTTTCAACATCAATTTCAAAACAAGATCGCACCTTCAGACCTTCATCATCGTTCGGGTCCCTCGTCGGTTTGTGGTCCCAACGAAAAACAGTCACATTATTGGGGAACACCTATAAATTTATCAGTCAAAAACGATTCTGGTCCAAAAATAAAGATTGGTGTTGTCGCTTTCAGATTGGCACCATAGGAATCATACTCACCAGTTCATTTTTTAGCTGTTTAGTACCTCCGTTTTCTATAAAGATCTGAGTGCCACCTTTTCCTGTTGTTCCATGTTCTTGCCACATATAATAGGGAACAGTGATGGCTGAGACAACAGCACCGGCAGTCAAAATTGTACTTATGATGGCGAGTACGAGCCAAGTCGTATTAGAACAGTTTAGAGCCCGACCTGCCATTTCTCGATTGTCATCTATCTGCGATCTGATTCGGTTTGTTCCGAAGAATTCCAGTTACGCTCGATGCTCTACACCAATTCTGTGAATAAAATTATTCAAATATATTATTATTATCATTAATTGTGACATTTAAACCACCAACCAGGGTAAAAGAAATTCAAAATTCTGCATAGTGGAGAAAAATAAATTTTTTCAAGCAGGTAGACGGCTGATGTTGCACATGCAACATGTACAGTCTGTGCCCTCAGTAATCTAGGTGCATACTACGAGCAGTTCAAATCCTCGTTAAGGGCCGCGAGCTTACCGTGAGTGCCGTGGAGGTCAAGTCGAGACTTCTGCGAAAATATGCGAAGAGATATTGTAATGTCTACAACGAATCTTGTGTCAAAATCCCACACCCGACGACGCTCACATCATCAAAAATCACATACTCTCGTCCAATTTTGTGGGCTCACGATATAGCATGAGCCCACCACGTTTCAATCAACTTTTCATCTTGTTGTGTACATTTTCAGGTGATATAAACTCGTCAATTTGGGTGATGCAGAGCACATCACAGATATTTCGTCAAAGCACTCACTTCGAGCAGTCATCTGTTGTTTAGAATCAACATTCCTCAGTCTGCAAGCAAACGACACCATTTTCGAGAGCACTTACACAGTCTCTGGCAATTTTCCAACATACACTGTGTCCAACAGTTGTTTAGGAGGAAATGGTTATTTTATCATTGGCAACGATCTCATCACAGCCAATTCCACATTCATCAGTACCAACACATTCGCAGCCGCTCGATTTCAAAATGTTTTATTACCTTTCAATACATCCATCCTGGTGAGCTCTATCATAATGTTGTATCATTTAATCATTCTCATGATCTCTAAATCGTGATGCAGTCAGCCAAATTAAATTTCACCGGATTCCAACACCTTGGTGGCGAAGTTTCATTCAGATTATATGGACAATCCACTCCTAATGCACCCACGTTCAGTAACAATCCTGGATGTCTTAGTCGTCTCCCTCTAACTAATGCCTCGGTTGAGGTGTCCGCCAGCGCGATCGATCAACAGGGGAATGCATCGATTATGGGATTGGAACTGCTTCTCCAAGAGGTGATGTGATGTCTAAATGATGTCATCGATTCCCATTTCTGGAGCACTTTTGTAAAACTAAACATGCCAGTAAAATTTTAAATCATTTTATTTTATTTTCGATTTACATTTATTTTATTTTCGATTTATATTTATTTTATTCGGTTTATATTATCGCTGTAATGATGAGCGAGGCATTCTGTAAATAAAAAAATTCAAAATAAAAATTCTCTTTGACTCGTTGTAGATCATTGGGTCCGTCTTATGGCGCAAAGGCAACTCTATCGTTCTCATCGGAGCATTAGAGTCAACATCCTCACAAAGTAACAATCAAATCTCGGTCAGCGGACCTGCTGCTGTATCCCTCAACATTGTCTATAAGTTTGACGAGTGCTCAAACATTAATTGTACCGCCCCTTTCTTCTGCAATGACTCAAATACCAGGTATGTAGTTTGTCAAATGTTGTCTTTAACTCTTTGAACACCTGAATGCGTCTGTCGGTAAATCACGCATTTCATGCAGGTCTCAAATATTTGTGCTCGCGGTAAGAAACGTGATAAGACGCATTCAGGTATCTAAAGGGTTACAACATACGATTCACAAGTCTCAAGATTCTTACGTGATGCAGCGGACTTTCCATGTGGAAATGTGTGTACAATCTTTGCATAGTGAACACGTCATCGTGTCCCCAGGGATACACGTGTACGGACCCCGACCCCCTCCAAACCGATCTGTCGACAAAGGTCGTCGTCTGTACACTCGATGAGTGCATCATCAACAACGGCGGTTGCGGCAGCGGTAAATTGGATCTGGGTTTTCCCGCCAAAACTGACCCCTGTACAGGGGTTTGGTGTGTCGACACAGATTTGAACCAACCTGGAGGTATACAATGCAGCACGACCTTCTTGCCGCTCCAGAACACAACAACGGTGAAATTTTCACTTTATTTAGTTGTAGAATTAAAATCCGATTTATCTTTTAAATAATAAATTTTAATTCCGTCGAAATTTGTTTTGAACGTTTTTCGTCTGCAGAACCAATGAACCTATATATAAATAATAAATATATATAATTTTTTGCCAATTTTATTGTTGAGAAGAAAATAGATTCGAAAAATTTGATTGTATTAGATCGGGCCAGTCACAGTGTCCATAGCGAATAACTCAGCAGTTTACAATACCACCACCCTTCCCGGATATGTGGGTTACATTTGGGACGTCTGGTATTGGTCCCCAAAAAACCCCTTGAACCCAGGAGTGAGCTCATCTACAACGAGACTTCTTCTAACGCGTTGTAGACTCCCGGATTCGTTCCGAGCCCGGCGTTTCCGTTGAAATTTCTCCGATTTTCCGTGAATCCTCTCGCTTTTAACGCGACTAATAATACAGGGATAGATCTGGGCATTATTTCAGGTTTGACTCGTTGTAGAATGTCGACGTGTCGACAGATCGTACGTAAATCTGACGAATACAGACACGGCTCCTCTGGTATTTTCTGTGGATCTGTCACAACTGACACCACCTGTCACGTTGTTACATCTGGATATCCCATCGGGAGATTTCATTGATATTTCAAGTGTGGGAAGTATGAGTGTCTCCGGGCAAACCATGGTCGTAACCATCAACAACGCTGAGACTTTGAGCAACACCTTCGCATTGATATCTCAGGTATGACGACATATGACGTCATATCCAGTTATCTTGACCCCCACCAGGTCCCCACCGACCGACCCTTGTTGAACACGACTGTACAGATCATGAGTTCCGGGAACAATCTCGGATATTTCGGAGCCGGGCCCCTTATCAACCCTACCTTATTGTGTATGTCTACAACTGTCATGTGACATGTCATTTTGACACCCCCAGGGTCTTGCACGATGTACAACAATCTGAACACCTGCTTCCAGATACAAACTCTTGTCACCCCTCTCCCTGTTCTACAACGCATCTTGTCAGGAACTACAACTCGGCTACCGATGCCCAACTTGGTGAACACGGTATATAACGTGACATACACGCTACAAGACTTTTACGGGGGAGTCATACAAAAATTCCCGACACGATCAGTGACGGTAATTCTGTACACGGTAACCAGGGGAACGGCGACCATACAGTCTCAATTCATTGCGACGATGAACCCTGACACGTCACAAAATATTGGGATAGGGGCCTTTCCCCCTGTGGTGATCGAGCAGGTGATTATTGAAAGATGTCAATCGTTACCCATTTTTGGGACCAATCGGTCAAAGATTCCAAAACACCAAGCTATGGGCGGGCCGCCCATTCCAGATTCCATCGCAACGCAAACGTCAAGACTAACACCACGCAGATACAATTCAAAGATGCTTCTTAGCGTTGTACCAATAAAATGGATGCTGGTGTATTATTTCGCCACGTTTCACTTTCGTCTTACGGAGCATTCGTAAAGTGAAATCCTTCACCGGAAACGTCGTGGTCATGTTCTTTCAAGAAATGATGTCTGGTTATCTTAACGTGAAGGTTCGCGGTAATGTAACGTAACGACGGAAAGGTACCTGTCAAATATCAGATTGACAACCACGAGGAGAGCACGTCAGAAATTGAGAAACACACCCAACCAGAGGAAAAACATCTGCATTGACCAAAAGACATGACCGATCTAAGCCACCAGACTACCCTCAGAGTACTTCCAAATGTTCCTCTAAAATATAGAAACTATGATATCGATCAAAATGAGAAACCAAGCAAGAGACAAAAGACATCCACAGACCATTTCACTCCTCCAGCACCACAGACTAAGCAAGTGAGCTCTGAAGAAGATCTTAATGCAATCTCTGACCATTTCCAGTACACATATTTTTTCTCAGAGAATCCTTGGCTAAAAGTTACGGTTCCAAAGAATCAAGAAACCGTCCGATTTAATGTTGGCATGCCCTTGAAGAAGACAGAGGTAAGGACAATAGAGATGTGAAATGAGGAGGATGCCAATGGTGTATAGGTCGTGACACCTTCTGTGACAAGCCAAAATAGATTGTGGGGTACGCCTCTGCAAGCAACACCAACCGTCTCAATTGGCGAGAAGCGATATACTGCTCTCACTTTCTTTAAATACCGAGATACTGACACCACGAAGAAAACAGAAGAAAAAAATGTAAGGACCATTCGTCAAATGCAGCGAACATGCTCTGATAATCACAGAATAATGAAACAAATGCTTCTACTGCGCAGAAGAACAGCAGTAACAAGAAACATGAGGTAATACCTCTGAAAGGCGAGGAGAATGAAGTGTACCAACCTTCTCTGTACGACCTCGCCTCTGTCATCCCTGAATAATAGAATTTAAATAAATAGAATCGAAAGGAAAAGCTTTTTTGTGTGACTTTCTTTTCCATGTGAAATGACAAAGGACATCTTCTTTATTTAGATTTAAGCTCTTGAGAGACGTTGTGAGTCACCCACAAAAAGATGGAGGTGAAGAGGCATTTGGTCAACACGTCCACGATGACGAACCATAAATGGGTGAAATCGACGGGTAAGAGGTAACCTCCCTCTGCAAGTCCCCAACCAAGAGCGTATAAGAAGAAGCTAACCAGAAAGAGGACACCCTTGGCGTTTGACAATCCATTCCAGCCGGGTTCGCTCAGACGGCACTCGAAGAGAATGAAATAGAAGAGGAGGACACCTCCAAAGCAGACGGCAGCAAAAACTCTGAAAGAGATTAGTTCATGAGCCGTGAATCGAATGATTTACCTCCAAGTCACGGTCTTGTCGCTGAGTGAGCCGGCATAGAGGATACCAAAAATCAGAGCCTCTGATAAAAATAATACGAAGGTGGATACCAGACCTCCAGCGCGTGATAAATTGGCAAAGTCGTAAAGGATGAGGGGCGTAGTAATGGCATACTCGATGTACCTGATTGTGACGTCAGCGACAAAGAATGAAAGTGGTAGAGTGATATACCTGATGTAAAACCACGCGCGACCTGTTTCTTTGCGGATAATGCCCGATTGATGTGCCATACAAAAGTATGTAAAGGCAGCAATCAGACAAGCGAGTGCGCTTTTGAAGGCATAGCTACGAACCATCTGATGTGCAGATCTCACGGACTGCAGGAAGAAGATCATCCCAAAGCAGACCATAGAGGCAGTGCCTCCCCACAGAAAGGTCTCTCCGAGCTCTGTGAGGTTGTTTCGTTGTGCGTAAGCATTATAGACCATCTTTAGAAGTGAGGAGGTGGCGTTTTGCTCCTTGTATGTTGCGTGGCTGAAAAATGATCATGTTTCACAGAAAGCGGTTTTCAAGTCACATTTCAACTTGCCGAGATGAGCGATCCAACACAGCAGCAGATGGACGATCTGGTGGAATGTATGAGACAATATGAGGTAAGGGGACGAAGGTTGTTCTCAACATTAAAAATGCAGACAGATGAGATCGGCCTGAAATCGTTCATCGCTAAAAACGTTGGTTGTCTTGATTGGAACGTGGATCATCAAGGATTAAAACGTGAATCTTAGACGTCAACATCAAGATTACTCACGACAGTATAGCACTCATGTTGGCTGCCTCTTCACCAGATCACCCTGAACTTGTAAGGATTCTTCTTGCCTGTGGTTCTGATCCAAATGGGAGGTGAACATGATCATTTTCCATTTCACATCTAAACCCACAGAACTTCTCTGGGCAACACCGCTCTCATGACAAGTATTTTGGCAGGAAATATAGAAGGTATTTCACGTTCATTACAAATCTCCTCGATCACATCTCAAATACGTAGCCGTACGCCTTCTGCTGAAAGAACCAAAAGTATCTGCTGATATGATGAATGGAAATGGTGACACCCCTTTGATGTATGCCTGTATGAAAGGTCAATCTGAGGTAATCATCTTACATTTTAATCAAATAAAACAGTCACCGAACTAAAAATAGATGGCCTCACTGCTCATTAAGAAGGGCGCAAAGATCGATCATAAGAGCCGTAATGGAATGTCACCCCTGCTCTGTGCCGCCATACAAGGGCATCATGAAGTGATGTCTTTATTATTGACAGAAGGAGCTGATATCAACATAACAGACCAGAAGGGAAATACCCCTCTACAACTCACAAAAAGCGAGGTCATATTATTATTTATTTAAAAAATTATTTTTTAATTCTAAAGTCAAGTTGAAAAATGCCTTTGAATTTTAGTTTAATTTTCTAGAATTTTCTGACGAAATTTAGGAGTGTAGATCGACCTTAAATCTATTTTTAGAATCGAAAAAAAAGAAGGATGATGACGTGGCAAAACAGGCTCGAGATGATCTCCTCAAATCAAGCTCAAAGAAGCAAAAAAATATTAAAAAGAAAAAAACAGGTGACCCGCGACACATTTCTAAAATTTCTCAAAATTAAAATAATATTTTCAAAATTTATAAAAATTTTTGATGAATAATCAAAATTCTGAAAATATTAGCAGTTGAGATTTCGGTGAAAAATCAAGATCAGACCGAACCTCAAAAAAAACCACCAGCACCGACTGTGACGTCATCCGTCGACAAAAAACCGACTCCAACCCCAAAACCATCACAGAATGTCGACACGAGCGAGAAGGAATGGACAACTGTCTCTAAAAAGTCGACACAGAAGCAGCTTGCAGCCAAGCCAAGTACAGATTCAATATTTAAATTCAAAATTTAAATTTAAAATTTGACAAATTTTAGTAAAAAAAGAAAAACCGACACAAAAGAATGTTTGGGAAAAAACACCGGCCCAAATAAATCAACCCGCTTCTCATCCGAATGCGACCCCCAGAACACAACAAAGCGACGACACTTTCAACTTGAAAACGATGCAGGTGATTCTTCCTGAAATCTGCGAGAAATTTCAACATGACATGTTCCAGGAATGGGTGCACAAATTACACCCCCGCGCTTTTTCGTTGGAAATTTCGCCCTTCAATATTCTTGGAATGGATTTGAACGATCTGAGCGTGAGTCAGCTCTGCGCGCTCGAAGAGATCCACCACAAGATTTCTGAAGATCTAAAAGAGAGAAGGGTAAACTACCGTGATTCTTTGCGGTTGTTAACGCATAGAGTGTTTCTGTAGTTCTGCTCACTTTGTGAAAAGCGTCATATGAATTTATTCCTGAAGCGTTGTAGATACAAGAAGCGAGAAGGCAGGAGAGGTACTTGATGGAGGAAGCTGTAGAGAGGAAGCAGGAACTGGAGCTCTTAAGACAACTACTAAAATAAACCTCCTCCCGATCTGGACTTATCGGCTGCTTCGATCATGATAAAATCATTTTACGACCAACACATGTGCCGACATATCTACGAACGGTTGGGAGTAAAACACTACCTCTGCAGATTCTTTCAACTCCATAACTCTGTTCCAAGTAAATCAGAGCCATTTGAACTACATGTAATGAAGCTATCGGACGGGTAGGGAATGGAAGAGGTCCAATAAATGAACCAATCACTTGTAATCTGTTACTCTTAACTCATTCCTCCAGAAGAACCTCTTTAAAACATTTATTTATTTTTTGTCTTGAAACATCGCACAAAATTGTTCCGTTATTTACTCTAGAATCATTCCTCCCCCTGCATAATGTAAATATACATTTCTACAACAGAAAGACTGACCACTTGGTCTTCAGAAAAGGATAGAAGGTCTTTCTTGTCGGTGAAAATGGATTGACTTTGGGCTTGGACGATCTCTTCGAACCAATCATTGACGCTCATGCGCGATTGGGACAGATCTGAAGTGTGCGATCTGATTGGATTAGTTTTTCGGCAGACCACAACGGGTCACAAGGATGTTGACCTTAACGCGAAGAAATCTCGCAAAGACTTCTTGTCGCAGCAATAGTCTTTATCGAAGTGTAATTTACGTTTTTTTGTTTGCAAACTGCATGCGCAACACGAAAATGTATTCGCGTCAAACTACAAACGTGAAATACACTTAAGACAATAAGTCAAATGATGAGAGGTTCACCTTTCAAGACCCGAGAAGGTGTGGTCTCCCTTCTCTGGCAGCAACTTCTTCAGCTCTTCGAATAGATCTTCCTTCTCTGTTGATGAGCTCCCGAGAGAAGCGATCACAAAGTAATGCGTTGAGAATCTGCAGAGATCAGAACTTCACTCCTTATAGATATGAGGATATTGCTTATATCTTTGCTTCTGTTCTATTTTTGCAACAAAAAAATGGGTGGAAATATCCGGAATTCAAATCATTGGTTGTAGTTGTGATTGTAGATTGTTAAGTATTGAAGAATCACCTGCTTCTGACAAGGCCTGGTTTATAATGTGAAGGTATATTGATAGCCTCTATATTATACGTAAATTCTAGCTCATCGAGCGTAAACTTGTCGACAAGACTGTACGTTTTCTGTCGACGTTCAATCCACGAAATCTCCGTGAAATCTCTACCTCTGTTTTCTCGCCGATTCTGCGAATTTTCTGGCGGCGCATAAACAAGATGATATCGTTGAATAAGAAGTAGTGCAGCTTGTGGTCCTTCCCGCCTTTTCTCAGAAAATTCCGCAGGACCCCCTCCCTGACGAATTGTCTGTGTGGTAAATACAGATTCTGTCACATTGTTCAGAAATTTCCAAGAAATTTCAGTCGCGTTGTAGACCCACCATCCCTAACCGCTCCGCTAATTCGTATAAAATCTCTTCCTCTCTGCTCATCTGGATATTCGTATCAATCGTCCTGGCAACCTACGAATTTTCAACGAATTTTCAACGAATTTTCAACGAGCATCTACAACGCTGTAAAATCACCTCTTCTGATTTCATGAGGGCTTCTTGTGTGTTTTGATAATCGGGATGTTCTGGCGGTGTCTTCTTTAGAAGCTCTTTAAGTAACAAAGTATATCTAGGCGGCCGTTGCACTAAATTTCCGTGAGTTTTCTCGTAATTCTAGGTGAAATTCCGATGACTTTTTGCAAGTTTTTTGGCGGGAAAAAAAATAACCTGGCATAACCAAGATAGATTCCAAGTCCAAACTGGTCAGCTCTAGTTTATAGTCATCTTGCTGCCTCTGTAAACAGTCAACATTAGAAACTTGGAGTTGCACAACATTGCCGTTATTCAATGTTGCGTTGTCAGATAATGCAGAGACAACATAATCTATTCTTCACGGGAAGAACCGTAAAAGCTTCAAAAAGTGCGGTAGTTACCGAAGAACCAGTGAATAAACACACTAATATGATCACCTGAATGAATTGCTTGAATTTCTCATTCTTGGCTTTCAATTCTTTGAGATTGGTGTGTAGCTTCTCGAAAGTGATGCAATACTCTTTATACATTGTCAAGAAGGATGACTAAACATGTTAATAATCACAGTAATATTTGTGCTCCATAAGCACGATCCGCATCGTGACAAAGCCAGATGTAAAATGTATAAATATATTGTGCATTGGATTGTAAATATATAATGTGGATGGATAGATTATTTTCTGGGATATATTACATTCTTTTGATAAAGAAAAACATTATTTTCGGATTGTATAACAAGATACACTTGTCGACTCATTGCGGCATTTTGTTTGGCAACTACAACAAACTCACCGACTCTATAAATATATCACAGAACAGCTGTTGGTCGTTCCAGTCTTCTAACCTTCTCTGCCAATCAATTAACATCAAAGTGTGAAAGTCTATAAAAACGGCAATATCCACGGGCGAAAATAGTTTCTCTAGGTCATGATCTTTCAACATCCCACTCTTCACCAACGGATCCACAAAAATCTGCGAGATTTCAGGGAAATTTCGGTGGAATGACGATGAAGTTTCAGGGAAATTTCATGGCGTACCCGCTTGGCCAGCCGCAGAAATTTTACGTAAAAATATTCGGTAGAAAACATCTCGAAAGCCACTCTGGACCGCGGGTCCAGGCCGTCGGATAAACCAGATAATAATTTCTCCGCCTGGAAGAGTCAGCGAAATTTCACGGAGATTTCAGGGAATTCACCCTAGTGCGGGTGGTGTTGAGTGCTTCGGGACGATATATAAGCACATTTGTTACCGCACGAAAAACTCCGGCATTTCTCATTTGCTGTGCACCCTCCACTCCTAAAAAATTCAGAAAAAATTCAGAAAAAATTCTAAAAATTTTTAGAATTTAGGATATTAAAATTTCATGAAATATTTTTAGAAAAATCTTCATAAATAAATCTGAGAAGAAATTTCCACTGTACTGTGGATGCGATGTTGCAGCTCTGCTGCAACGTTACCATAGCGATTCGTCTACATCATTCCATCGCAACACATTTTCAACTTGAAAGAACAGGATACGTAATGATGACGTCACCTTTCTTCATGTACAGAATCTCCATCAAGTTCATGGTCTCATCAGTGCCCACCAGTTCTCGTAACTTTGCAGCCCTTTTCTTCACCCCGTCATCTAACGTGATCTTTTGCGGTAAGGGAAAGTGGTTCATCAAGTCGGACACGATACGTAAACCATCGGATTTCTCAAACTGTTGGAAATGCTCATCTACAACGATACGGTGAATATTCATCAGAAAATTCAAAGGAAATAAATGGAAGGAATTAATTTCTGTAAAAACATTCATTAGTTTTATTGGATTTGCTAATGTTTGCGGATCCACCGCGTGAATATTTTTGCATCAAAAACAAAACAGATATAAATTTAAAGAGGTCTCTGGACTTGCCCAGAAATTCTGGGAAAATTAAATGAATTTTCACACCTGATATGTGTATGATTGCGGCAAGAATAGAACATGTCGTCCTGACGATGCCTCTGTGGTCACCATGGTCCTCTAGTATCCGTAGTAGGTCTTCAACAATCGAATTACTCTTGGAATAGCTGAATGCGGGTATACTCTTCTCTGCGAAATTTCAATGAAAATTCGATGAAATTTCAGGGGAATTTACCGTTGCCGGTGAGTGATTGTAGAATCTCAAGTGACCAGCCAATCAACTTCCTGTCTTTGGTATGTAATTTGGATGACAGCATCTGTACAGTATTATTGTCGACAAGAAGTGTCGACGCGGGGATCACATTCCCATCTACACTCGCTGTACAAATTCAGTAAATATCAAAATTCACCAAACATTAATTTCGTGAGATTATTTTCACATTTTCGAATTAAATTGAATTTTTTCGAATACTTCAAAAAATTAAAATCAACAGAATATAACCCACATTCATTCTGAACCAAATGGGCGAGGGCTTCTAGTGACTTTGCTGTCACTTTGTTATCGTGGTGGTGTATCAATCTCAAGAACGGTTTGAAGGGCAGGAGACCGTATGCCTTGTGTATTAATTTTTTGCTCGATTTATTGTCATCCGGCATTCCTTCGAAATTTGCGCTGTCAGAATCTCAGTATCCATGACTCATAAGATATCATAAGAGATTTGATGAGACGTCAATATTCATGTCATGATGTGACATCATTTCGTCATGTCATTATCGACATCACGACATGATGTCATCATCAGTTGATGACGTCATAACCCCTAAACCCCCTCACTTGCTCTCGTATAGACTGCTAGACTTCAGGTTGTCCTTAGAAAGACTCTTTATGATCACGTCACTCAGTGCCTGCGAAAAATGAATAAGTCTCTCCGGTGTGTGGAAAATATCTGGAAATCGCGCGGGAAAACGCGAACGTAGATTTAAGCGTTGTAGATGGACAAGATAATCTGGACGGAAACATCGTGGAAATTTGACGGAAAAATGTGGTCTCCATTTCATGGAATTTTCGGGTAGGTAATTTTTTCGGAGAATCGATAGACTCGTTGTAGATGGACTTACCCTGGGTCTACCCTTAGAGGGGAGAAACTTCGGGGAAATTGGCTCGCCGTCGTACAAAATGGCGGGAATATGCCATCTACAACACTTGATGATCACTTTTAATGCCCCCACAAGGATGTCCTGAGTTAATGAATATTCACCGAAATTTCACGAGGGGTCCTCGGTGATGACGTCATACCTCGTCATCCTCTTCGAGTATCGGGGACATCGGAGAGACTGTGTGCCCCCCGATAAAGAATAAAACATTTGTATTAAACCCTGAAAAACCTCAATGTTTGATTTTTCATTCAAAATCTGCATCTTCTGTTGAATAAAAGATCGCATCGATCTACATCGTTGTAGATGGATAATAACCTACCGTATTTCACCAGATTACTCAACAGATGTAATGCGGCGAGTCTGACCTCTTTAGGTGATGTCTCACCGCATGCTTCCGTGAGGATTTGTAGCCTGTGTATCTTTTGCATCTCATCTACAACCAGTCAATAAAGTTATGTCCAAGATCTTTCCGGCACAAAGACAACAAAATTCATTTCTATTGCACCTTTATCTTTTCAATAGAATCTTGGATGTATAAAGTGTCTTGGAGTTGTGGTAAAAAAATTATTCTCTCAAAGAGAGTATCGTGACAATGATATATTAAATTCACAAAAACACAAACACCCTCAGCGGCAGAGCCATCAGACTGTTCATGATTCACTCAAGTATACGTACCTATATATAACTCTGAGTTTTGATCGTGACCTCGCTTCTCTATGATTGTTGCGGCCAACTTCAAGAGGCATTCCTTAAGACGTGTAGAAGACGTGGACTCTATCAGTGTGATGAGACATTGATCTCGAGTCTCTTCCATGATGAGTCCCTGATTGAATGCTGATTACGTGTCAATGGGGTGTGATGACGTCATCATCCGTCATGTTCTCTTTAATTATAAAAGTTCTGATCGTATTTTTGGCAAAGAAAATATATTTATGTGCAAAAAATTGTCACGACCTACCATCACCATCAGCCAAACAGATGAGGGCATCTACAGCGGCGCATTGTAGTACGTCGTTCTTCTCTTCGTGTTTAAGAAGATAGATGAGCCATGGTACGGCCCCTGCCTCTCCCATAATTTTCTGGCTTTTGTCTGAAATATTCAAAAAGAAGATTTTTCACAGAAATATAAATTTTATTTCTGAGAATTTTCCAGAAAATTTACAATTAAAATAGTTTGAAATAATGTTGAAATTAACATAGTTGAAAACAATTATAAAATTCACCAGAAGAGTACGTCAACAGATTGATCAGTCTCGTGATCTGCATGAAGATCTTCTCATTCATGTCACGTGACGTGCCTTTCAACTTGAAAGATTGTAGTTGGCCTCTTTGGTTCTCGCTGAGGAGATTCGTAATCAAGATGAGTAACTCTTGGTGATCCTCCATCAATGGCGCCATCCTGGCTGTGAAAACTCAGGAAAATTTGTTTCACGCGTTCGAGCGGTTGTTAACGTGTAAATCACCTGGCTTTGTGAGGATCGCATTGCAGACACACTGAATGATATTCTTCACGAGTATCGCGTTTTTAGTTTTGATACAGTTACAGAATTTGATGAGTCCATTCTGCACTAGGAACTCCTCCACAAAGTCCTCTGTACACGTCAAATATTGTCGACATTAAACTTATTGTCGACGTTGTTATGCCGACAGAAAATATCTTTTATCCAGACAAAAAAAAATCACCAAAATCACGTTGTCGACATTTCTGAATTGTATACATATAAAATGTCGACAATCTACAACTCACCATTCAACAAAGCATTTTTCACCGCGTAAGACGCCCTTATATCGGTCTTCTTTCCTTCCAGATATTTCAGCAGAAAAACAGTCCCCCCCGTCTCGAATAATTGTGCCCGATTCTCTTTTGATGATGTGTTTTTGTTGGAGCATAATTTAGATATGACTCTCAGATTTTCATTGATGGTTTCGGGGTTATGCTCCAAGATCTCGAGAGATCTGACAAGTTGTGACATGCTCATCTTTTCAATCCTAAACTCCAGTTGGATCTGTTGGGTCAGAAATGTAGACAGTATAAATTCGAGGTGAATGGCTGTCGACATTCACGATGAGATGTGATTTCTCCGTGATTTTTCGGTTTTCTGGAACAGAATAAAATTCAAAAAAAAAGTGGATATGTCGACATGTACATAAAATGTCGACGACCCACCTGGCCCAGTCTATGGGGCATCTTCTCCTCGTCCATCGCCGATGTTCGTAATAGATCGACCCATTTCGGCGAGTTTTCTTCGAGATTTCCGCTATAGATCTGTTGTAGATGAAGTCTTGTTGTCCCAATCAACCTCAGCGTCCTTCGTGTCTTGTCTTTATCCCAAACCGTTATGTTGAATATTGAGTGGTTATATCCCTGGATAATCCTGAAGAATTTAAAATTTAAAACAATATTCCACATTTAAATTAAATTTTAGATTTTTGTGACACAAGAATTTTTGATGTGGAAGAGTCGTGTTACTCGGTTTCATTTTTGAAACAACTGCACGTGCAGATGCATTCTTCTGTTTTGATGATTTTGGCGTGAGAAAGGGACGTTTTTATTGGTCCAAAAACCTCTTGAGACTTGTCCCATTTTGTTTCAAAATGAATGATCTCATTGTCGTTCCGAAATTAAAAAGGTATTGATTGATGATCTGATCATCAATGAAAAGTCTAAACAGATTATGTCTGGTGAATCCAATCATTTTTAGGACGGACCTGAATTTAAAAGTCTCATGCCATTGCGGTTGATCGGTCCTCGGTTTTGTCGCCGTTCTCAACTCTTCTCCTTCAAAACTAATGCAACAATATGTTGATGGAGGACGGAGGGTGCCGTTTGATTCTATCCTAGAAACGAGTGATCTGCCAGCATGAGCTGTCCTGGTGTCAGAGCGGACACAGAAACACGAAAGTCATGGAGCGATTTGAACGATTCAAACCTATGATGGTGAGATTGTATTCCATCAGGGTGTGCAATCTCGGGGTGCTGCCTTGCTCAAAAACGGAAACCAAGATTTAAATCCGCAACTGCGCATTCCCGCTCATGTATGAAACACCAACATATGCAAGATGCAAAGAGGGGCAGAAGCACGATCACACCAACTGAGACTGAAATTTATTTGATTATTTTTGAAACGATGACACGAAATTACATTTCAAGAGATCAAGTGGGTGCTGCCTTGCTCAAAAACGGAAACCAAGATTTAAATCCGCAACTGCGCATTCCCGCTCATGTATGAAACACCAACACATGCAAGATGCAAAGAGGGGCAGAAGCACGATCACACCAACTGAGACTGAAAGTTATTTGATTATTTGAAACGATGACACGAAATTACATTTCAAGAGATCAAGTTTAATTAATGAAAAAAATGAGTTATTAATATTATCCTGCAATATATATAAATTCGAGCCGAATTTTGCTTGAAATCCGACTGACACTGAGTGTCTTCAGAGTCAAGATGACTAAACGAGGAACTCCAAACCTTTCATTGAACCGATGGAGGAACCAAATAGTTGTTGCATGCTTCATTACAATCCTCTTTATATTGTGGGATCCCCTCCAAAATAGAGGTTTGTAAATACTCTGAAGATCCCATCAACGACATGACAATGATGATTTACAGAGATTGATCGAAGAAGGAGGGATCTGGATCGAGAATGACCTGAACATGCGGATGCTAAACCACTCTTGTAGTCGGCATGTGAGTCATTCATGGGAGATGAGTATGAATCCAAACTCATCTATGATTTCATCCGCAGGTTCGATCCCCGTCGCAAAGCACTCCTGGCAATGACAGAAGAAAAGTATAATGGTGATGCATACCGGTGTTTTAAGGATCTATTGTTGTCTGGATTTATTTTTATTATTTTTATTATCATATATCTAATGTGAATCATGACATCTGAATGATTGCAGGCCAGAGCAGAACAAGGCATCAACAGACATTGTGCTAG
>MZNV01002174.1:0-28133 GCA_002081555.1 Protostelium mycophagum | reverse complement strand
AGTCTTCTGACAGTTAGGAAGGTTTTTGCTTTTGTGGATAAATAAACAACAACTTTCTTTATCTCTCTCCATTTCCTTCAATCAGGTAATTGCAGGAATAATAAAGGAAATTCCGGATTCAGAATTATTCTGGGCCAAAAAGAAATAACCCCCCATCCAAAAAGGACAATGTACGGTTTTACACTGGAAAGCCTATACCAGCCATGCAGTTAGTGTAGTGGACAATGGTCTGATATCTGGTCTTCAGACAGATGACCCTTTAGGAGCTTGTTTCTTGTACTGATGAGTCTTTGTATAATAGGAGAGTTGGAGGAGTACAGAATGTTGTAAAAAAATTCAAAAAGTGCAGAATCTGACTAAAACAAGCAATACATCAAAACTCAAAAACTCAGTTCTGTTGTAGCGCCGCAGATGGACCAATTTGCAGAAAAGAAGCTTCTGTCTTTGATTGACAAGGATTTAGTTCTGAGTCATGTTGAAGGAACGCTATGTCATTACATATTTACATTTATTTACATCCTTCCTCATCATATCTTGTGAGGATCGCTTGAGCCAGTCAGCGGGAAGAACTTCGCATTGAACTTATCCATGAACGACCTTCTTCTCTCCAGCTTGTTGGGCTTTGCGGATCTCGTCTCTCCCCCATCTACAGACTTCCTACTCTCACTCAAGTTAGAAGAGGGATCTTGGCTTGGTGCCGAAAATATAGGCTCTCCAGCGGCTTTCTCTTGACTCTTTCTGCGCACCATTGTTGTTGTTGTGTGTTGATGTGTGTTCAATCTCGCGTTTTGTCTTTTGTGGCAAAGTTACTTCCTAAAAGTTAAACGTGCTTTTTCTCGGTAAATAGCGAGAAACGTAAAGTAGTAACTTCTCAAAATATGTACACACAGATGAAATTTCATAAAAAATACGACCAAATATCTTCAAGGTCTCCAGGTCTGGTTTGACCATCTTTGACCTCAGAGCATCAGCTTCTCATCTTTTGCGCGGGAAATTGATAAAGACATGCGCCAGAAAAGGTCCCTCGTTGCTGTTGAACGAAGCAAAATCATAATAAATAAATCAAACGAGAAATCTCCCGCCAAAAGAAATAATCTCCTCCCGTTTACAAACCCGATCGGAAACACACCCACAATCATCCATCATAATGTGGGCTCAAATCGCTGTTGGTCTCTCACTGCTCGTTGTCGGCAGGTAATCATCATTCTTCATTCTAATCTAACATCGTAAGATTTGCGTTCTCTTTTTTCACCAAATCGCCCCAGCCACTCACAAAGAAGCCACCAACTCTCAAAACTTTTGAACTTCCTGCAGATCCTGCAGTGCCAGAACTTCCTGCAGTGCCAGATCGGGAGCCAGAGCCAGAGGCGCAACCTGAAAAGACTTTCGAGATTAAAACATCAATCGATCGTCCTCCACCGAAAGTAAATTCTATTTGGAAACAATCTTATTCTTAACTCAGTTACGTTCAGGTAGAGATCATCGAGACCTCAATCATTGGTGTTGTCGATCCAGAGACAAAGCAAATTGAAGTAGAAGAGACAACACCAAAGCCACCAGTCACCACAGAATTAGATCCAGTCACTGCAGAATCAGATACAGAAGAATGCAAGGTGGAAGTAGTTATCAATTTTTCATGCTGATTTTTACAGATTGTGAGGGTGATTGCGACCTATGAAGCCAGATCGGATGCAGAATTAGACATCCGAGTCGGTGATGAGGTATGAATTGGTATCAACTTGAAAAACGAACGTGGCCTCTTTCTACATCTTTTAAAACTATTGATGACTGAATGATCAAAGCTCGTGCTCCTGTCTGACAAGGACGAGTCTTCGGGCTGGTGCCGCGGCCAGAACCTCCGCACAGAGTTTTTTGGTTATTTCCCCAGTAATTATGTGGAGTCCACCAACAAAACGAAGACCATGCCCAAGACCGTTTCTGGCGAGGAGGATCCTAGCTACGCAGAAGGTTTGAATTTTGAATTGTGATATTGGCGGGAAATTCATTTCTTTTTGGTTGTGAAGATTGACTCGTTGTAGAGGAGGAGGAAGATAACTCCACAA
The DNA here is from genome assembly GCA_002081555.1 of Protostelium mycophagum. Lineage (NCBI taxonomy): Eukaryota > Evosea > Variosea > Protosteliida > Protosteliaceae > Protostelium > Protostelium mycophagum. The sequence continues at coordinate 26,070 of MZNV01002174.1, read as the reverse complement.
TACAATTAAACACAACTAAGGTAAGATTCCTTGCAATCATCAACACAACAAAAAGTCTTAAGAGGTTTATGTAATTCGTCAGGTCAGCGGCAAGATCAAAGACCTTCAGCAGAGATTGAAAAAGCAGGGCTCCTTCTTGGAATGATCTGCACAATAATAAAAAACGATTATATAACCAGAAACACTATTTTATTAAGGTTGGTTGTGTTTTCGGCTGCGAGTAGACTTCCAATTATCCCCTCTTCCATCTTGCCTCGGGTTTTCTGACAAGTGCACTCCCACATTCTAATTGACATTTTCTCCGAGTCTCTTCCAGGGGTTGTCCAGCAGAATTGTAGAACACCGAAGACTGAGGTGATTTTCTGAGGTGACTAAATTACGGTTCGTGATGTCATTCGCTTAGGTGCGACTCCTCACGTGTCAAATGTGAAACAGCCCAATGGGCCTCTTTTTCTATAGGGTATGCCACCCCCCAAAAAGAAGTAACCCTGCTGGTGTGAAGTAACACAGTATGTACTATGGAACTGCGTGTAGTAACTACCTCCAATTATTTTTCGAGAGAAAGTGACTGGGAGTGCAACATTTGGAAGAGTTATCCCGCGGGAGCCGTGTCGCTTCCACAGCTTGGGTCTGTAATTCGCTTTTCTTCAAGTTTAGAAGTGTGTTCAGCTGCCGACTTTGGAGGTTTATAGATGCTGACAAATTTCGTGGGTGGTGATAACATTTCTTGAGATTCTCTTCACGGGTATTTTGAAGTCAGACCGCCAGCAACGGTTGTTACCGTGTTTTAATCCAATCTGCGGTAGAAGTTGCACCTGGACAACCTCAAGATCTGAGCTCATTTTAATCTTTCCACCGAAGAGGCAGCAGGATGAACAAGCTTGCGTTGGTATCCTCTTTGTTATTAGTCTGTGTGTGTGCATTTACACCTTGTACCGATTGCGAGGGGTTAGGAGTGTGCCAACATGATGGCCATTGCCGATGCTTTCTAGGGCAAGTGTCAAGCATTACTTTGTGACAATGGCTGACACCACAATCTAGGTGGTCCAGTCCAGAAGTGAATGGAACGGTTTTGACTCACTTGTGCACTGACAGTGGGTATCTCACCTTCTTTAATTCCTCATTACCGGTCAGATATCCGAAACTTCAATCCAAAAGCCCCCACGATTCTTCGATCATTTGACACTGCGGCCAGCTTCATCTTGATCCTCCTCATTTCATGGCGGCTCTTTCTCGAGGTTAGATTCAGATCTGAAAGGATCGGTGATGCCCCGGTCAGACGAGTGATCAAATTCCAACTGTTTTTGATCTGGTTCATTTGTCTGTGTAAGATCTTCGTTGGAACTTTTTAAGATTCGAAGTGTTGACTGTGGTAGTGAACATCCTAACGGCGACAATGGACTACTGGGGAATTTATCGTGTGATGCCGAATCCAGTGTACCACGGCATTCACTTCTTTGTTGATTGGCTCTTTGTTGTCATTTTCTGCGGAATGTTACTACATTGGTGTGTATGATTAACTTCATCTTCTTTGACTCTAAACGGTTTATCTGATCCAGTTTTAGGGTTGAGCTATACCAGACAACAATGAGATCAATACGCAAACGCGATATGATCAGGAAGATCAACTCAGATTACAACGAAACGCTCACAGTCGAGGAAGTGATGAACACGGTGACCTTCTTACAGAGATACAAAGTCCCATTCCTCGTCATCACCGGTATTTCCCTCGGCATTTGGATTGTGAGGGTGAGGCATGTCAATGCATTTTCGATGGATCATCTAGAAACTTTGCTGATGGTTGGTGCAGGTAGCAGGAAACTGGACCATCGCAGATCCTGCCGGGTACAAACCCTTTCTTTATGTCTGCACAGCTTACTACCTGGTGTTATGGCTCAGTTTTGGAATCGGCTTTGCTATTTATGGCTACAGATTAATGAAAGTCATGCCACAGATCATGGCCTACAACATCAGAAATGTGAGACAAAATTCAGGGAAAATTCGGTGCTAACATTGCCAAGATGATGTACAAGATGATCGCCATTCTGCTGCTCAGTATCACCAATTCTCTACTACAGATTGTGATCGATTCGGTAAGAGAATCTCGTTGTATTTTTGCGAAGTCACACAGTGAAATGTTGCACCAAAGATTGTATATTCTAGTTTTTGTCTGATAAGTCAAAGGTTGTATCTGCTCCAGCATATCAAAAATGGTTCGCCGAAAATTGCATCACGTACGCGATCCGACTCATCATCATCTCCCTCATTTTAGAACTCAACATGCCCATCACACGGATACGGGATTGGTTCTCGCTGAGTAAGTATACTACACTCGTGTAATCTGGCATATCACTGACCTTGATAGATCTATTAAAATCCACAGTAACTACATCTGGAACGACAACACAAGAGGTTAATGTTACTGTAGAGACTATTGAAAATAATAAATAGCCTTTGTGAATTTCGCTGCTCAGATCTGTCAATTTTTGAAAATAGATTCTGGAGAATTGCGCTTGTTACCCCCGACCTCCTCCCTCAAACCTCAACATTGCGCGGGAACATTTTCAGGGGAAGAAGACAAATCACTGTACAGTGCGCAGAGATGGAGAATGCAGATGGAACCATGGGCCCAGGGTTTTGGTGGCGCCGTTCTGGTATACTCTCTATCATTCTGCTCAAAGAAAAGATGCAACACAACGTCATCTCACAAGCTAAATCTCTCAGGACCGTGTAGACCCTCCATCCTGATAGATACCGTGGACCACGTTGCCGGCGAATCCGTTGGGAGGAAGATTGGTCCTCCGCGGATTCATCACAGAAGGATTGGGTCTCTCGGAACTGCAAGTGTATTGACTACTATCAGAATTTAATGTTCTCTATTGTCATCTCACCGGAGGAGTAAGCTTATTTTTCATGCCGTGTGAACACCGTCTCCGCCAATACCGGCGTGCTGTCATAAATGTCATATCCGAGAGACTGACACACCAAAAGGTTCCTGATAGCTTCGGCTCACTCATAAAAATGGAAAGATTCATCACAAGAGGTAATAGGATGACTGGCACTGTCACGCCTCTTATGAGTCTCTGGGAGAATCTTGTGCAGCTACAGATTGATGGAAATTACCACACCGGCCTTGAAATAGATTGACGATGATCGAAAACTCTGTAAAATTATATTTTCTATTTATGTGAGAACCAAAGTTGTCACTTGATCATTTCTCGGGTGCTTCGTTTGTCTTTTTGGTGTTCAACCTTCCTCTAACGGCAATTGTAGATATTCGTAATAACATTATTTGAATTTCCCGCGCGAGAGAAGTTCAACGGATGAGCTCATCGCAGCAGCGCGATGAATCTCGAAGATGAAGGAAGTGTTTCTCGAAGTGCTTATTTATCTATCCTGAGGAGAAATCAAGGCTCTCCAAATCAGAAGGTGGATACGATATAGGATAATACTCCATATACATCTAATTGAAGATAGGAACAAAGAATATTCCAGTCCTTACAGAATCTGAAGGCGAAAAAGGCCAAGGAAAAGCTGCAAAAGATGTCATCGTCTGGTGATTCTGTGTTACTCTTACCGCCAAAGACACAGACCATAAGAAAGATGCTTATTACAAAGGGATTGAGCCTTAGCAGTGCTATGCAGAAGTATCCAAACATGGTGGATGCATTGAAGATCAATTTGGTGGAAAAGTCCATTTCAGAGGTGTTCAATTCAGCTGTTTCCTTTTCTTTGTACAATTCTGATGTGTTGTAGATCGACGATGTGGGCCCACTGCACTACCAAATTACAACGTTGTATTTGAGTGGAAATGACATCAGTGACGTCACCGGTTTGGCACAGTTTCCAAAATTGAAGACACTATCACTCGCTAACAATCAGGTACCGAAGAAACCGATTAAGATGCAACTCACGTGTACAAGCTGTCAGAAATAGAGCAATTGGATGTCATAAAAGAATATTGTCCCAATCTTGTAGGACTTAATTTAGAAGGTAATAACATCACGCTGCAGCCAAACTATCGTAGCCACGCAATACATAAATTTCCAAAATTAAAAATATTGGATAATAAGGTCAGTCCTCTTTCCATTTTGATTTGTACAATGTTACAATATATATAATATTGCTACAAAAGTATTGCAGATAACATCATCGAATTATAACACCAAATGAAATTGGCAGGAAATAACCGCCAATGAAAAGAGGATTGCAGAGGCTGTTGTGAAAAAGGAGAAGAAGATGTTACAATTGATGTTTTCAAATGAATGCCTCATCAAAAAACTTCAGAAGGTAAAACCACTCGTTGTAGATGTCACTCTTCTCACATAAATTTTCAGGGAATTTCTAAGCTACAATTGTACCGAGAAATGAAGGACCCCGGGTCTTCCTTTAAATTATCCGAAAATTCTCCGGATGACAGCTTCAGCATGTTTGAACTGCAAGCGAGCCTTGGAGAAGGCTGGCGGAACCACGCCATGACAGATGTCAAAAAATTCATCAAGATGATGGAGGTAGAGGACGAAGCCCCGACAGATATCCTTTTGAAATTTAAAGTCGAATTTTATTTTTGATGTAAGATGAATGTCTCGTTGTAGTTGAGTAATAATCACTTATTTTTCCAAAATAATATCAAATTGAAAAAAATTTAAAGTTCGAAATTTAAAAATTTTCTTTGACTTTTTCACAAGAATTTAAGAAGGCCGTGATCGACGAGATCAAGACAAGAATAAAAAACATCTACCAACTCCGAATGAACGGCCGCAGCGTGAGTCCCACATCCATATTCAAGATTTAAATCTTCAAAGGCGCGGGAAAATGGTCGGAGGAATATGACGCCGGTTGAAGCCTGGGATTTTGCCTTCTCTGAAATTATACTATTGCAGCAAAATGACATCGCTGACATCTTGGTGAAAATTGAACAAGTCAGAAGAAGGTCAGAGGACCAGGTTAGTCACTTCAAAAGTGTAGCAGTTGAAGACCATAGGTGTCCAGCAGCAACACACCTTCCCAATCCTTACGTAACACCCGCTCTTTGAACACTGTGAGTCAATCTATCTCAATCTATCTCAATCTATCTCAATCCATCTCAATCCATCTCAATCTATCCGAAGTATTTTGATGACGATTATCAGGATACACTCCACGGTAACAACCGTGCCGAGAGAGAAGCTTTAATCAAAGACTTTACCAAAAGCGTGAAGGAATTATTGGATGCAGTCGGCCACGAAGAAGAGATGGAGGACAGAGACCAACGTATAAACATGCTGCAGAGCCAGATACAAATGATGTATTCCCCAGCGAGAAGGTGACCGAGTTTTTGAAATAATTTAAAAATACTATTTGACACAAAACGGCATTGTAGATGGTGTTGTTATAACATGAGAATTGTCAAAGATATGAATTGAATTTTCAATTGAAAATAGTTGACCGTTGCCAGCAACAGAAGAGCAAAAGATATCACACACAAGTCTAGTCCACGAGAAATTCCCGCCAAAAATCATACCAATGGTCGACAGAACGACTTGATGTCGACAATGACCTCTACAACCAGAAGCGAGAGAGTTTCAATGGATGGAACTAAACTTTTAGTTGAGGAGTTGGAACAACAGGTATGATCAACTTTCATTTAGACACCACGTGATTTTGACGTGTTAAATCCTCTGATCAAAAGAGTGATGAAATCAAGATTCATACGTAAGGAAACTATTTTTACAACTCACAGATCCATCTACTGGAGAAAGAGCTGGAGCAAAAAAATGTGACCAATAGAAAGCTTCAAGAGCACTTGGAGCTGTTTCAGAACCAAAACGAAGAGAACACCGCAAAAGCTGAAGAAGAGATGGAGAGATTAAAATCAAACTTTGGGCAAGAGAAAGCTTCGCTTTTTGAGAGGATCGAGGAACTGGAAGACGAGGTCTGTTTTGCAAGAGATTTACATTCGATCAAGTCATAATCTCATTTGCGTTTGTTGCAACACAAAAACACTTTAACTCATCAACCTCATCTACAACGAGTCGTGACATCTGGCAGCTCGACAGAGGCACAGACGAAGTCGAAAAACGCCTCGAAGAATACCAAAGAAACACGGACGACGCCCACCTCGAGATAAAAAGGCTCAGAAAGACTTCAGAGGAGCACGCGATTGAGGCTAGGAGGTTGCGAGAAGAGTTGGATGTTGCGAAAAAATTACAGAGGGATGAGAAGGATGACGATGAACAAGTGATTTCTGAGACAGAGATGTTACGGAGAGAACTGGCCAAAGTGACCGAAGAGGTATGTCGCGAAATCTCGATGAAATTTCATGAAGATCCGGATTCTATGATACGGGGTGAAGAACTGGAAGAGGAGCGGGAGATGTTGAAGTGGTGTAGTTGCACGATGTCAAGCGAGATTACAACCGATGTCAGAGAGACCTCGACAGGATCCGCGAAGAAAAATTAATCCCAGAACCCATAATTGAAGATCAAGACGAGGAACTTTTGGAAGAATTGGAAGAGCAGAAAAATCGAAGAAAACTCGCGGAAAAAGCAGCTGAAGAGGCCAAGAGCGAGATTTCAGAATTGAAAAGAAGATTGAAGAGGTCAGAGAAAAAGGTGTCTGAACAGGACATTGAAATTTCACTTTTCAAGTTGAAAATCGAGACTTTGGAGGAGCAGGTAATTCAACTCTATATAATCTGTTAAAATATTTTCTGAAAACAATCAGTGTGAACCGAATCCTGCAGAGCTCGCAGAGTACAGGGAGACATTGAACGCATTCAATATTCAAATCGAAGATTTTCGCGCCAAAAACAGAGAACTCTTGGCGTCTGAAAGGGAGATGAGAGAGCGATTGTCGACATCAGAAGAAATCTCGCAGAAATTACAGAGAGATCTGGAGAGGCGCGATGAGCAGGTGAGATCGATGGTCATTGTTTCTGCCCATTGATTAGTTTCCAAAGTTAATTTATGTTTTGTCTTTGCGAAAAACCATTGATAAGCGTACTGAAGCAAAGCCACAAACACCAGAACAATCCTTATGACTCGGTTGTCTGCAAGTTTACTGATTTCATTGTTGTTGCGTCGTCACAAACATTGGAATCGGAAATAGCGGTTAAAGCGAAAGTTGCGCTTCTTACCGCAGATCATATTGGAGATCTGCGTTAACCGCTATTTCCACTGTTGACGACGCAACAATGCGAGATGATGGGTTGTGTATTTGCTCAACATAAATATCTTGGCTTGCAGCTCTGACCGGATTTAGTTGGAAAAATACAAGAAAGAACTGGAAGAGTCCCAAGAGCACTTGATGGAAGTTGAGATCATGAAATCAAAGATGAGAGAATACGATCTCAAGATGAGCCATTACCATGACAACCTCATCAGTGATAACGACTCCCTTCGCTCCCTCTTGGAAGATTATGAGAAGCAGATCGGTAGATTTCAGAGATAAATCGCTGAATTTTCAATGAAATGTCGCAGAAAAGTTGAAGGAGAGAGTGGATTCGGCTGGAGAATTGAATTCACAGGAAAAAACCAAACGAAAAGAAATGATGGAGGAATATATTTTTCAACTTGAAAACAAGAGAAAAATGGCGGGAAAGCGAAAATTTCTTAGACTATGGCGTGGTGCGGCGGTGAAGCAGCGTGTACATAGGAGGCAACTTGGGGAGAAGGTGAACACATCTCACCTGTGATCTCATAAGTGACACCTAATATGACACTTGACATCTGACATGACATGACATCTGACGTCACCCAGGTTGCAAAAAATCACGAACGGGTCATGATTCGTGAAGCTTTCGTTTTTTGGCGGGAAAGAGTCTGCCAAGCCAAAACGGAAAGATTACGACAGTTCTTTCAAAGTTGGAGAAATTATGTCACCAGACGAAACTCAGAGCGGAGGGATCTACAATTCGCCTCACGTAAGAACATCCAATCTACAACGAGAAGAGTCTTCAAACGGTGGCTGTCGGTGAGTAGATCTAGAACAATCAGTCTTGCACGTGCAGAATTTTTTACCATACCAGGCGGTAGAAGATAAACGGACACACAGGCGAAAGGTGGAAGTGAAATCACTCAAAACAGCAAGAGAAATCGAACAACAGAAAATCAAACTCCGAATGCTAGAAGAAGCCGAGGTCAGGCGTCAGCGTGAAGAGGTGAAATCTCATCGAGATTTCACGGAGAATACGAGCTCAAGACTGTTGTAGATGGCCGAAGCTTTGAAAAAAGAAGAGGAGAAAAACGAACGAGAGATGGCGCGAAGAGATGCCATTGTACAGGTTTAGGGTTTATAATATTTGTCGACATCGTTTTGATTATTTTAGATCGGGGAAGTGGTTAGGAAGAAGAGAATGAGACATACACTGAGACATCATTTTCGTAAATGGCACAATCAATTGGTCCAGCGAAGGATGGATGAATTCACTCGACTACAACGCCACACCACGCAATTGGAGGTAGGATTTGTACAAATCAAGCGCGATTTAATTTTGTTAGAAAGAGATTGCCCAGAGAACAGAAGACACTTTGAGTTTGACCCGCCACGCAGATCTTTTGAACAAAAAGAATGACAGTTTGGGCGTCACTCTTCAAGAGAAAGATACGCAGCTGGTGAGTATTCTACCATTGAAATTCCATTCAACTCTCGAAGAATTATATTCTGCCTTCCGAGCGTTTTATGTATTCACAAAAAGAAGCATAACGAAGCACACTATGCCGCCCGTCCTTCAAAGACGATCTAAAAACCTTTCCAGGTGCAAGTTAATCGAGATTTGGAGCTAAAGACACAGGAGAGAAGAACGGAAAGGCAACTCCTTGAGGCCGAAATGAATCAACTTCGCAGGACGATTGAAGACACGACCAATAAGATGTCGAGATTGAGAGAAGAGGTGATGCATTTCTCAATGGTTATGATGGACTGTTCAATGAATCCAAGTCTCTGTCGTTAGTGGTGCTGACATTGTGGCAGAAAGATGAGCACATTGCCGCAACACGAAGAAACTATCAAATGGAGATACAGAGGCAACAATCACTCATCTCATCGATACAGATAGACGCTAGAGGTGATTTCCCTTTATCATAACGATTACTTCTCTTACCGGGACGAAATATGCTTTATGCCCACGGCAGAATGCACCACAAATCCAGAAACAATTCAAAAAAATTTCTTGCAAATGAATTGATTTATTTTCCATAGAAAAGCAGAAGATAATCGATACATATGAAAGAAGAAATCGAGATGTTGCCCAGCAGAACCTTGCAGCTCTTGATGAAACAAAAAAGCTACGCGAAGTCGTGGAAGACCAGGATAACAACTTGAAATTTCTGCGAAAATCCCAGGAGAAAAAAGGGCGGGAACTGGCTGACGTGCGGTCGCAATTGAATGAAGCTAATGAGAAGCTGGAGGAGCTAAAAGAGGATCTTGATGAGAGCCGAACACAAACGAGAGAGTACATACAAAATCTGGAGGAGAAAGACCGGGTGGTGAGTGTACTTTCAAGTCATCGCGTTTGGATGTTGTAGAGTATCATCTGGTTTGTCACTGACGCTTTGCTCCAATCATCTAAAATGCTTCTATCATGGTAATCTGTGGATCTGCTTCCAAATCTAATTCTACCGGATTTTGTACCCAAGAATTTCATTTATCACTACAACATACTTGGAATATATTTTGAAATGAACAGGTCGGCAAAATGGCACATGAAGTTAAAATTTTGAGTGAAAGAGAGTTCAGAAGGACAGAAGATTTGTGCCGAGAACTTGGAAATTCCACGAAAAGTTCCAGTATGATCGTGAACCCCATGACGTCATCAGAAAAGCCACACAGACGTGACACAGTTGTAGAGGTGATTCCGACCATCTACAACGAGTAAGATGACATGTTGTAGGTGAACCAAGTCAAAGCAAGAAATCTGTCGGAGAGGCCACGGCATCCTCGTGCCGAAAGTTCAAACCTGTATAGAGTAAGTTGAGTCTTCTGAAGATCACCTGACGACTGACAGGAGATTGAGGATTTAGAATCTAAAATCATGTCGAAATTTCAACAGAGATAAAAATAAATTGTATCGAGACTTTTATAACGTTTCGTGCATCTTCTCGATGAGCTTGTGTAGTTTCATTGCCCCTTCAAAATCGGCCAGGCCCGGTTTTCCGTCAGCGTCTGCCTCATATAGTCTGGCGGTGTTGTGTGGTCACGAGATCTCCATGACTACCTTGGATTCTTAACGTGACAGCTGGCTCGCCGCGGAATTGACGGCCGTTGTGTATCAGCAAGATAACGATATGACGGGAAGCCTCTCCATCTGTGCTTGGGGTGATACAACATCTACACTCCTGACGCGACCAATTCTCCCTTGTTCAAGTAATTCCCTGACTCCCAATATGGCAGGGTCTACTCTGCCTTGAAGCACAACCAGTGTGCGGACTTGTTTTTCTTCTGCGACTTGAGAAATAATTCCTCGATTTGCGCGGAGTTCGACGCCAACAGCCACTCGACAAAGGCATTGAGGAGGGCAATACAGTGGAGTGGTATTTGTCGACGCGGACAACAGACCACCAATTGTACATCAGGGTCACGGACATTAAAATTTGAGTTTTGGAATCTCACCTTTGGTGGTTGTGGGCAGACCAAATTGATCGCCTCTCTCGGATGAGTTTGCCAACGAAGATTTTAAATAGGCCAGATGTGCGCCGGCAGCCCATGATGATTAGATCCAACTCGAATAGGGGAGAAAGCCATGATTGATGTGTTGATGCAACCTGTACGGATATTATCCACTGATATAAGGCAAGAGAAGACAGCTTACTCTCTGGTGTGTTTGATTAAATACCATTTTTTGTGGCTTGTTCGCCGATCCGATTTCAATTCCCCGATTTACGTACCAAACAAAAATCCGGAAGCCGGCGAATTGGAAATAACAAATTTCTCCGATTAGAGGCTGATCAGGACGGAGTAATGCAAAATGAAGAGCTGTTCTACCGCTTTACACATACACAGACTCCAAGAAAATGCAATTGTATCTCTATCCTTTATTTTCAATCATCATTAAGCAATGATGATAGTTGCGCGGGGGTCAAGTTGACAGTGCGCTGCGTCTTTGACTTGTACCTGTCAACATGTCAGCCTGTCATATCTTGTCATGGTAACCTCACCTGCATTCATCTACAACGGGACATGACCCACACTTGGGGTCGGAATCTGTGCAAACCAATTGTCCCAACTTAAACAACAGAACGTGCATATCGTATTTCAAATCGTCAGGCATACTTTTGTTCAACAACTGCGATATCTCAGTGAGACTGTTGTAGATGAAATAAGATATATTTAAATCACCAGATATGTCTTGTCCCTGGAGTTACTCTGCGGGACCCACCCGATTCTAAATTTAGATTCAGACGTCACCGAGTCGTATTCTTTACTACCTACACGCGGTTCTATGTACATGTGTGTCGACAGGCATCTCCGGTCTTCCCATGGTGAATCTGATGACGTCATCCTTTTTCATTGGAATAAACTCACAGTAGAACACACGCGATGGTCTTCGGCCCGATGCCTTTGTATTTCTTCAGCGATTTCTTCACCTCTTCGGTGCTCTTGTCTCTGAGGCTTTCTAAACTCGTCTCGCCGTAATCTCTGTATGTCTACAACGGTCAATTTTTCGTCTTCCGTTAAACCTTATAATAGCAGTCGTCCATAGGATTTCACTTCGCGAGAAATCACGGTATCATACCGTGAATCTCGTCAGTAACAACACACCGAAGAGTCTTTTGCAGCTACTACAAACTCTTATAAAAATGCAAGTGTGCACCTCATTCAAAAGGTTGTGGATCCATTCTGATTTCTGCTTATCAAGTCCACAACCTTTTATCGCCGCCTGGATCTCACTCGCGCTGGCTTTCCTCATCTACAGAGTTGTAGATGATGGATTTTTTCTGACGTCACCATACCTCTTCCAGAGAGGGATATTTTAATCTCAGATTGGCATATGCTGGTTCACTCTTTGTTCCTCTATAAATGTCAGAGATATGCACCGCAGCTTTTGAAAATCGGTGATTGAAAACCACTCACGAAGTGTTTTGAGCCGTGATCAGAGCTATGCAAGCCTCCAAGATTGTCTCTTTCCTTCCACAGCAGTTGATGCTGTTACCCTCCGTCCTCTTTCCGGGCTGTCCAAAGAAGTTGATCATCTTGTCTCTTGCTTCTCTCATCTCAGCAGAACTGGTACCCTCTGCTGAATTGCGTTAATCTCGACGCAATTTCGACATTTTTTGTTACAAGTGACACACGAAACAATTCTCACATGATGTTCTTGGTTTTTTAGTTGAAGTTGTTTTCGCCTTGTCCTCGTCGTCGAACTCGATCTGAATTGGATCTTTTCTCTTAAAATACGAGGTGATACTAGCTTATGGGTCGTGAATATTAAGATCATCCTCACAAGACAACACCATACCTTCCTTCTTTGGTGATGGTTGCTTCTCTCGTTTCATTGTCGTCATTCTTCTCGTGAGGTGGTGCTATTCAAACAGTCACACAAAGTGATCATCAGAAATCTATACCTGTTTCGTGCGTGTTCGAAGGGATATTGCTGCGCAATGCCACATCAAAGTGAGAGTCACGTGTCTGCAGATGGAGTTTTCTGATGACACTTTTTTTAGGATTCGGAAACTGTCACTCGTCCATCATGAAATCAGAAATCAAGATGAGTCAATTGTTCACAGACAAAAGATGATTGTAACACCTAATCAGAAGAACTAATCCTCACCAGGTCGGAATTGTATTATTGTTGTGAGTCGGTGATTCGGCATCAACAGAGGATCAGTTGTTCCGACATTGGTCACTCGCAGTTGGAGTGCGGGCGTCACTTCGCAGAAGTTCCATTGAAGACAAACAGGATGACATCACCATCGCAAACCACCGGCCTCTTTGAACGGATGGTGATGTCATCCTGTGATGGTTTGACCACCTGACAGATTTGTGGTTTCACACGGTTCTCGTGAGAAACTCGTCGATAATTTCTGCACTCTCACTGAGACAAAGAGTATTTCCGTAAAGTGCTTCCGGCATTTCACCAGCATAATAGCCACAAAGAGGTCTTATTCAACAATCATGCTTTGAGCTGTTGAACTATCCTTTTAGAACTTTATCTAGATCCGGCAGTCTGACACACAGTTGTCAGACCTGAAAAACTATGTGTCAGATTAATAAAAGTGAAAACGCTTCTTCGCTCAACACAACACACATCATGCGTTTGTGGATCCTCTGTTGCCTCTTTGTTGTTATATATGGATGGAGGCAGGAGGAGCTGAACGCACTCAAGGAACTATATACTTCACTTGACGGTGGGATGATATCCAATTGGTGATGTCTCATTGGGTTGAACAGGAGACGACTGGACAGCGGGAAGATGGAACTTCTCAGAACCCAACTATTGTACATATGAGCTGGTCACTTGCGATTCAAAGGGTACCTAAAATTTTCATTCATCAAGAGTCATGAAGATCAGGTTCCATATCTGAATTGCGTTTGGGAAGCAACAATTTAAGAGGTGTATTGCCGAACACTGCGACAGCATGGAGTATGCCGAACATACTCCATCTGGATATGAGTGATAACATGTTGGAGGGGCAACTGGATGATGTGATGGCACAGTGCATGCCGAGACTGCAAAAATTCTACATTTACATCAATGGTTTAACCGGCGGGGTAAGATTCAGATGTGATTTAATTGTATTCACACAAACAATCCTCTCAAAATCATTCTGCGGATGATGACCATATCAGGTCCCCGACGGGTTTGGCGATCTGACTCAAATGACCCATTTTGATATCAGAACGAACTTGTTTTCTCAGACGTTAACGCCACAACTATCCCGCTGGAAGCAACTGCGGTATTTTCGGATCGATGAATGCAACTTCGGAGGCCCTCTTCCTGATCTCTCTGCGGCATCATCTTTGCAGACATTCGAAACTTCCTTCAACAGGTAAAATAAATTATTTTATTGTTGAAAGAATTGAACGCGGTATCAACCGCGCTTCTTCACGTTAAGTGAGCCCATTTTCGTGTATTGAAGGCTTGTTTTATTTTTAGATTTAAAGAATGCAGGCTGACAGGGAGTCTTTTCGAGATGCACAACATGACACAACTGACAACAGTGAGACTTCATCACACTCATATATCAGGTATGTTCTTATACATCACAATACTCTGACCGTCTACAACGTTGTAGGCCCCATCCCTGACTCTATCAATGAGGCCGTTTCGCTTGTAGAATTTGAATGCACTGAGACCTTGTTTACGTCCATGCCAAGAAGCTTGTCGGCCCTCAAACATTTGAAAATTCTAACACTCTCCGGAAAATTATTATCGGGGCCCATAACACCCGACATCGGTCAGTGCACCAACCTGACTCGAGTGAGATTTGAAAATTGAATTTCCCGCCAAAATCTGACTGGATGACAGCTGTCACTGTTTGATAGCCGTCTCTCAGGGGTTTTACCGGATCTCAGCGGTTTGAATTTATTGGAAACAGTAAGTCAATTTCAAAACAATAATATATGTAATTTATATAATATAACAATATATATATAAATATTATTTATTTTTGTTGCGATTATACTTCTTGTTCTTGGTGAATGATCACAAATGGATCTTAACCATTTGCCTCTACAACAATTCAAAACATCTAATAATTGATAGCTCGATCTTAGTGGTAATCGGTTATCTGGAGATCTGCCACAAGATCTACCTCACAGCATAATGTATTTGGAGCTGGACAATAATTTGTTAAGTGGTGAGATACCAGAGTGGACAGCCATCCAGTCGATCTCCACTATCAATCTATCAAACAACAGATTGACAGGAAGTGTATGTACTGTCAGATATCTGTCATTTTTATAAGCCAGAAAATTTCTGACCGTTGTAGATACCTCAATGTCTGGTCGATTTCCCCTGTGTGGCGACACTGAGTACGTGATTTTCACGGTAGTTACCGCATTGACGATCTCAGGTCTGCAGAACAATCTCTTATCTGGAGATCCTGTCATGCCAAGCATCTACAACAGCAATTTGAGATCTGTAGATTATTCTGCTAATCTACTGACCGGACAGATCCCAAATCTAAACGAGACCATTGTGAGTTTTATTCGAATGTTTTATTTCCACGAAAGATTCCGGAATAATTTTACCCCCACTTCTCGGTAATGATCACGTTAATTACCGAGACTTTTAATGTGGTACGGGGAATCTGACCAACTCTGCAATATTCAAATTATATTATTGTCATTTCCACGCGGTATTATTATATTGTTTTGACCACATACAGATCAAATACTTGTCCTTGAGTTATAATAGATTGCAAGGCTCCATTCCTGACATGCCTGTCACCATGGAGAGTTTACTGTTGTCTAAGAACATGTTGTCTGGGCAAATACCAAACAGTTTTGCGGAACTCCGATCTCTGAAGATATTAGATCTGTCACATAATTTCTTGGAGGGAGATGTGAGATGTCATGATTATTCATGCAGTCACGGTAACTACCGCGAAGAGGCCTTTGCGACTTTGCCGCAAGAAGAATTTTAGACAAGCTAAAATCATGCACACATCCCAACTCTTCATGATGACGACTGATGACGTGGCATCAGATTCCAGAAATTTTTCACGAAAAAAGGTTACTTATGAGCGTGAAACTGAGTGACAATAACTTCTATGGACGAATTCCGAATATCTGCAATGGTACAGATGCTTTAGAAGAAATCGATTTAAACCAAAACACACTCTCTGGTAGTGTCTCATCGAACCTCATCGACTGTCCTCTGTGTGAGTGTTATTATCACGTAAACATACCGTGAACTTACGGTTACATACGTGTCAAATATTCCTGACAAAAAGCAGTGAGAAGATTGTACTTATCAAAAAACAATTTTGATGGTGAATTTCCAAAGCTGCATAGCCAAATCATGATTTTACATATAAACCATAATAGTTTCTCCGGAAGTTTATCCTTCTTGAAGGATCAGTTGGAACTCGTTTCTGTACGTAAATTGAATTCTCCTCGAATTTTCACAAAAACAGAATTGACATGTGACAGCTCGACCTGTCACATAATCTATTTTTGGGAGATCTTTTCTCTGATGGAAACCTTGACAGGAATGCCAAATTGATTTATCTGAACGTATCCCATAATCAATTCACCGGGACCATTTTTACATACTTACCTCTGTCATTAGTAGAGCTGGACGCCTCCTACAACGATTTTTCGGACTCGCTGGTGAGGATTTGAAATTTAAAAAAGTGATTTCGCGGTATTTCTGTCAGATGGTGATGTAAATACAGCCCCTGACTACGAGAAACCCAACAGAAGGATGGCTGTCCTTGAAGGAATGCGTTATAGACAACAACCAGCTAGGATTATCTGTATTAACGAGTGTATTCAACATAAACAGGTTTGTGATTTTCAAGTCATCAAGTCATCCCACAATTGTTGAAAACATCAGGACACCCCTTCTGCAGAAGCTCAGCTTGTCTGGAAATTCACTGAGTGGCGTACTGCCCGCAACTCTGACGCAGCTGAGGCTGACATATCTTGACTTGTCCCATAATTACTTGATCGGAAATATCCCCGCCTCTCTGGGGACTCTCCACGCCCTGACTGTTCTAAATTTAGCACATAATGATTTCTCGTCGACGGACATCTCTTTTATCTGTACATTGTCTCAACTCGAGGTGATGATATCTCATTTTCTGGGTGAATCTGAAGACGTCAGACGCTCAATCTGTCTCATAATGAGATCTCCGCGGAGATCCCGGAGCAGATCGGAGAATTAACCAAGATATCCTCTTTAGATCTGTCAAATAATCAGATCTACGGAGATATTCCAGAGAGCATTTACAACATCCGCACCATCACGTCATTGATGCTGCAGAACAATCTATTGTCTGGAGGTGTAGACGTCATGTCTTCAGATCCATCTACAGTGAGGAGAAATCATTATAACTTTGAGATATCATATTTATGTTAACTACATCTTGATACGATATCATAATCCAAGATATGCTGACAATAACAGGTTGATTTGAGCAATAACAAATTCAACGGGACAGCTCAAGTGATTCAACAGCTGTCATCCGTGTCTTACCTTAACATGAGTAGAAATAACTTCACAGGTATTTGTGATCTCATTCCACGATGATGTGAATTTATTGTTGAGTGACGGATTGATAGGTGAATTGCCCAGCCTGTCACAGAAGTACAAATTGCGCGTTGTAGATCTCAGCAGTAACTCTTTCACGGGGAATCTATCTGGACTTTCTACGTCAAGATCCCTGATGGTAATCATCATTTTGGTGATCTCTCAACAGCGAGTTTTGGTTCTTGTGGCTTTGCCAACTATAGTTGATGTCAAAATAAAACATGTGACATTATTTTGATGATGACCATCATCCTCTTGAAGATCCATCATGATGACGTCATCTCAGATCTTCAACATTAGTTACAACAACATCCAAGGTGCCATACCCGACCTGTCTCCTCTACAATCAATGAGGATCTTCGATCTGAGCCACAACAACTTCACAGATAATATAGATGCTGGAGCTTTCACGTCCTCCAGCAGATATGAAGAGGATGTCCAATGCAATATGGCGGGAAACTCATTTGCTTGTCCTGTCACGTGGCAGTCTTACACCATGTGTGGGGCGAGGTTAGTTTGACACATTTTTGACATCTGACGTTTTTGACAGGTGTCAAGTGTTGGAGCCGCTCGTATTGAGTAACATATCGATCCGATTGGATGCAAACATGTCATCTTTCAATATAGATCGGTTCTTGTCAATCCTCGCCGATTATTCTAATATAACAAAGAGTAGAATAACTGTGACGAACATCCGTGAGGGAAGGTCAGTCTATTTTTAGATTCTTCACCTCCCCAAGATCTACTTTGACATGTGTCAAAATATCTGACGTATTGATAGCGTCATCGTAGATCTTCTCATCGGACCACCCCCTTCTGACAGCATCAACGAAGGTGACGCGATCAGATCCACACAGATCATGCACAGATTGGCTAGCACAAAGCAGATTGGAGATTATAAGGTCCGTTCAAATTAAATTTTTTGGCGGGAAACATGACGGCATCAGGTTCTGAACTCTGGCATCGTCTCGAATGATACCTCGTCGTTTCAGACCGCGAGACCTTCAGACCCGCAGACCCCCGTTGGCTTGATTGTGGGTTTATCCCTGGGAATCACGTCACTTCTGAGCACCATCATTGTGGTCATTTTGATCACGTTCAAGCGCAAGCGTGACAGGATGTCATTATATGACAGACAACTGTCAATGATAGACATTTCACAGATCAATCTGGGCGAGGCGAAGAAGTCGATCGTGAGTATTTTCCCCATTTTCCCGCGCAAAAGGGAGATTTGAATCTTGAAATTGACAGTGGCAGGTGACTTTCTCTGAGTTGAAGAATATAACTGAGGTCGGTTCTGGAGCATTTGGGATTGTCTATAAGGCCGATTGGAGGAACCTTTCTGTCGCCGTAAAACAGGTTTATATTATGGATTTCAAAAATTGATTTGTGTTTATGCAAGACACAACAACCAAAAAACCGGCTTTGCCGCTCAGACGAATCTGGGACGACATCATACTGAGACATCTCAGATCAGAGCTGAGCACGTGACCCAGAAGCAGTTGAACGAATTCATGGTTAGTATATGATTCTATTTTTAGATCTATAATTAACATATGACATCAGGGTGAGATATCTATACTGAAGACCTTGCGTTCTCACCCAGTAAGTTTTTTTATAAAATAAAAATAATTATAAATAAATTCTGACTTAAAATAGAATGTCGTCATGTTGTAAGTTCCATTTGTTGAATAAGTCGAATGAATTAATTCAAATTAAATTTTAATTCAAAACTAACATTTAAAGTATTGGAATCACCTTTCCACCTGAACCGCTGTCCATGGTAATTTTTCATTGAATTTTTAAATTGCAAATATAATTTTTTTGACATATTTCAGATCACGTGAGTAACATGATATTGACACCTGTCAAAAACTCACATTTCTAGTGAATTCTGCGAAGGGGGCTCGCTCTTGAGTAAAAATTTATTTCCACATTATTTCGGATAGATTTTAATATCTTCAGGCTATCTCAACTTGTATGAAGTATCGGACGGTAGAAAGATTAAATTCATAAGAGACATTGCGCTGGGCATGTTCCATCTACACAAAGAGGGAGTTGTTCACAGGTGCGGTGTTTTGAATTTAAAAATTGAATTTCCGCTGGATGATCGACTCCAAAGAAATTTAAATATATTTTGATTTAGTAAATATGACAAAGTTCTCAAAGATATTTTGACTGACATACCAACATCATTATTTTTTTCTGAAAATAACAACAGAGACCTTGCGGCACGAAATATTTTACTCTCAAAGCATCTCGAAGCAAAAGTGAGAACCATAATGAACAAATGACAAGATCTCATCAGATTAAATCTCTTTCAGGTGTCAGATTTTGGCATGTCACGTCACACTGGATCTGATGACAGTCCCGGTATTACACAAACGACAGTAGGCCCTCTGAAGTGGATGGCCCCAGAAGGTGGATTTATTATTTTTCAACTTGAAATATATTTTTGACTTGAAAGACCTTCTGACAGGTTACAGCGATTGCAGAGCAGCATTATTCGAAGGCAACGGATAGTTTTTCATTCGGGTAATTATTCAAATTGTAGATTTTCCCGCGCAATTCAAAAGAAAATTTATTTATTTTAAATTTAGATTAATCACCGAAAAGAAACATTTTCCGAGTGAAATCGCAAGCAGCGAAAAGATCAAAATGAAATATTACTTTGATTTTACAAATCTAGAAAGAAAAACATTCCAAGTCAATATTTTCATCTAAAAATGTTGAAATCGAGAATATTAACATCTTACAGGGTTGTAGTGTGGGAGATCATTACATTGAAAGAGCCTTGGGAAGGCAAAACCGGACTAGAAGTGGCCTTGTGCGTGGTCACAGAAGGACAGAGATTGTCTATACCTGATAGTACATCTGTGTGGCTCACCTCTTTGATGACGAGTAAGTCGTTTTCGCTATTGAGATTTGACGCATTGTGGTCAGTCCAAAATAAATAATCACATTTCGTTCTACATCTTTAAAGTCAGAAAAATAATTTCCGCAGCGTGCTGGCAATTCAACCCCGAAGCCCGCCCGACTTTTGAGAAGATCTGTGACGTCATCAGTTCACAAGGCAGCAACTTTGACTTGTGCCCCAACTGTGAGGAAATTTCGATGAACGCTCATCTATCCTCATTGTAGTTCCGACTGACAGGTGACAGATCCGGCCGATGTACCGGCAGGTTATGATGACGTGGCGGCGATGGAGAATCACACGCCACAATCAAGGGACTATGA
Organism: Protostelium mycophagum; assembly: GCA_002081555.1. Taxonomy (NCBI): domain Eukaryota; phylum Evosea; class Variosea; order Protosteliida; family Protosteliaceae; genus Protostelium; species Protostelium mycophagum. The sequence goes on along the minus strand of MZNV01002174.1, from coordinate 5,660 downwards.
GGACTTGCCACCCTTCGAGGAAGGCCAAGCAAAACGGCTTGGTGAGCTTCGTTTTGGACTTTAATTCAAATTTTGAATCCCAGCATTGCCGGGATACGTCCAACCAACAAAAACTGCAGTTTTCGCCAATCCTTTCACCAAAGTTTTCAAGATTTGGTCAGAATTTGAGTGTTTTATTCCAAACTGACAGCCCAACGCATTGTTGGAGGTGCAAAAAACATCGAGCGGTAATCTTACCGTGGATAATATCAAAATCTTCGATATCAAGGATGGACCCTGAATTTTTTGCAGATGCCTCTCTCAGAATAAGGCAGAGCGCAATATCTTTCTGAAAGAATCAACATACCGTGTAAATTAATTAAAAAATAAATTGTACCATCACAGATTTTCTTTTATTATTGAACAAAGTTTTCAATTTTTTCTGAGGAAGAAGGAAAAGAGCATAGAGATGAGCCCATGGTTTGTGATAAGAAGGCAATGAATCAAGTGATGACCATCATGAGACATGGACACAATGAAGGGGCTGAAATCTTGCAAAGAAAAGAAGGAGATGAGATACTGAGATCATTGACATTCGCGGTTACGAACACACTGCGATGATTGCGATGATGGCAATATTGCAATGATTGCGATGAATTCGTGCTTAGTCACAACTTATTCTGGTATTGTTTATCTTAGCATCTTTCCAACCGCGATGAACAACACGATGGAGGTCACGATGACCCAAATGATGGAGAGAAGTATGGACAAATAGATGATGGTGGGGAAAAGTGGCACATGGAGGTGGTATCCAAAGTTTTTTGTGATCTGTGCGCCTCTCCTGTTGGTAATCTCGATGATCTGTTGGGAGATCATGAGTGAGATGTCATAAGGAAAGAAGCCAGATCTTATCCAAGGGAAATTCAGCCTCTTCCTCTTTACGGTCTGCATCGTGTGAGAGATTCAAAATTTGAAAAGTCGATCCACCCGCCAGAATTTGAACGCGATTTCCTCAAAGAAACATTCTGTTGAATGGAAATACATAAAATAAATTTACCCTTCTGAACAATTCGCATGTCATGTCAAAGGTCAAACCCCATAGCATGAACTCTAAAAGATCATCATCAGGAAGTTGAGCCTCTACTTGACGAGGTAACATGACGGATGGAAAGATGATGTTGTCGAGTCTCAATTTTTTGGACAGCCAAAGAGGAAGGAAATTGTTGGGAAGAAGATGATTACGAATGATGACGTCATTGCGATTGTCCAGAAATAATGAGACGGGGACCCAGCGGGCTCCAGCGACCTATTCGAGTCAGAAAATCAGAAAAGAAGTGGGGGAACACCTCAGATTCTTGAAGCCGCAGTTTTGGGGTCTTATTCTCTAGTTGTAGAAATACTATTGTCGGTAAGATATCGTAATAAGACCCGAATGAAAGCAGAAGAGTTTCGGATCTACATCGTTGTAGATGCTTGATTCGGAGATGTGACAAACAATAAATCTGCAAAAGATTTTGTACCGTGGATAAGATCGGCAGATGATCTTTGCGGCGCATCACGGGCTCAATTGATTATACCCGTGACATCTTTTGAGACATCTCAAAATCAAATGAAACTGAAATGTAAAGTGTGTTTATATTTAAAAATGAATTATTTAAATGGTTTTTGTGTGTATGTTTGGTATTCGCGCGAATCCATAAATCACAATAAATATTGTAGGATTTTACATTTGATCTAAAAATAGAAGTTTTCATTCTGATGCAACTCCACTTACCATATGTTGAGACGACTTTACTTCTTCCTGCAAGTCTATCGTTCAATTGAAACAAAAATGCCCACTCTTTGCCGGTTATATCAAGACCGACCTGACATATGGTTATCTTGTGCGTCTACAACGGTGTAGAAATAATTCCAAATACTTTTGGTCATTCTTTGGTAGAATAAATTCTCTTGTTGATTTTTTAAAATATCAAATAAAACCATATTTCAGTCTACAAAAATAATTCTTTTGGTCAGAACAATCGAAGTCACCTCTTCATGCGTCTCCCTCTCTGCTGTTCTTTTCCCTGTGACGTCACCTTCCTCTCTATGTCCACCCGGGAACGCCACGTGTCCGCTCCAAGGATCTACTTATAGATCAATTTCAAGAATGTGATCGACAGTTTTTCTTTTTTAGACATTTTTATGTGATTGTACATGTGATATCAGAATCCACTCATGTGAAAATTCTTGATCCCATCTGTAAAAGTACCTCTCTTGTGTATTGCCCTTTTGATATAAAATATCTCCATCTCGTTTTTACTCTTCTGAACACGTGGATCTGTAGGTTCGTCAACCAGAAATGATGAATCACACTTACTGGAGAGAAACCGATGGAGACAAACTTTTGTGTGGATATTGCCTTTACATTCCGCGTCACATATCACATAATCTTCCTCCTCTAATTCCTGCAAGTGTCATAACGCTGATCATCTCAGAGGTCAGACCTTTGGAGCTAAACGGAGAAGAAGGGCCACACTCGCTCTGCCGATCTTCTTTCTTGCAGGAAATTGTTGGGATGTTTGTGTCGGGAGATCATGAATCAACGAATGTAAGAATGCAGAAGTAGACATGTGATCGTGTGTGATAGCTCCGTCTTCCTGAATAACAATTTATTTATTACCGATGTAGCTGTAAAGCGAAAGCACTTTAAACTGCCCTAACTCTCGCGGGAGCGTTGTTCCTATTGAGCGATTCGCAAACTCTTTGGAATTGGCATAAAAGACCAAATTTACGCCAGTTTTCTGTGGATGTCAAAAGTCATCCACAACCATATAATTTTGAGTATCCCACACAAGTATCCCTTGTTTTTTGAAAGTCACCGCAAAGACAAGACCGGAGGAATATAAATATGAATCTACAATGAGTATTTATTATTTTTCTGTGCGATCTGGGCTCATCATTTGCTTCGCGACCCGATCTGCAACCGCTCGTGGACCATCTGGATTTGTAACAGGCCAATCTATTGGCCATTGTTGAAGGTGATGTGCGACTAATTGGTAGATCACCATCAATGTAATCTCCTGCAGCTCTGGTCCCATTGTCCATTTGTACTCTGCAGACCTCCAACTCTTTACAAAAGAGTTGACTACTTCCACAATGGCGCAATTGGCTGCAAGCTGGTTGTTGTAGTTTGGGCGTGTTGGATCCGGGGTAAGAAGTTGGACTTGTCCTTTACATCCACCATCTGCTGACAGAGACAGTGATTGAGCAATCAGTTGATCACCAGTTTTGGTAATTTGGTAAAAGCCGGAGTCATTATTGTGCCCATATGCTAATTTAACACTGAGTATCTCAGAATCATAGGAGATCAGCACCTTTATACTGTAAGTCTTTGTATGTTCATAAAAAATCAGATTACCTGAGCTGTGTAAAAATGTGCATGCTTATCACCACGATAGAAGAGTGCCTGCCCTGGATGGATGCGATTTCGAAAATGACTGGTGCAGTCAATTGCACCTGTATCAGTAAGAATTAGAGATGGAGATTTTTTCATACCAATTGTGCCACAAGAAATGAGCATGTTTATCACCACGGTAGAAGAGTGCCTGCCCTGGATGGACACGATATCGAAAATGGCTTGTGCAGTCAATTGCACCTAAATGATTAAGAATTAGAGATGGAGATTTTTTCATACCAATTGTGCCACATTGGATGGACGCATTTAGAAAATGGCTTGTGCAGTCAATTGCACCTAAATGATTAAGAATTAGAGATGGAGATTTTTTCATACCAATTGTGCCACACCATGATTTCAAAAGAGGTGAGGATGGCCATTTAATCACATCCATGTGACAAAACAAAATAGGAATGATGTGGAAAAGATCTCGTCGGACTGTATCTGCATCGACCTGAAATTCACGCCCAAGAGCTGAAGGAGATGGTCTTTGTCGAAGCCAGCGGAACACCAGAGCAAGGCGCGACATTGGATGCAGAAATGTCTTGGATGTAAGAACCTTCCGAGATGATGTGAGTGTGTATCCTGACGGCATACCTGAGAAAATTATAAAATTTGAATAATAGATGGTATGTAACTCACATCTTGGTTGGATAATTTTGTGTTGAATTTTGTTGTATAATGAAACAAAATCATCTTCAAAAATCCCATGCTCGTTGTACCAATCTGCATCACAATTGCGGAGGCCAATGATGACGTCTCTTTTTGTCTTGTGTTGTTTCTCTCGTGTGAGGTGATATGTCTTTGTCTGGGTTGTCATACGCTTGATGAGTTTAACCCAAGCATGATACTTTGGCCACAGTTCACGGTGGTGTCGAAGATGACGGTCAGCAGCAAGCTGATGCATGATACGAGAGACCATTGTGATTAAACGGAGAATATATGTAACTGCTCTCTGTAGTTGTTGATATTTGGTGATCAGCAGTTGAAGTGGTGGTCTCATGATGTGACGTAATTGATGTTGTGATGCCAGAAGTGCACTTTGGTATACAACTCACTTTTTACAACACATCACCTCAACATCTCAAACCAAAAGAACATGGGACGTCCAAAAGGTTCACTAAATAAGAAGAAAGCTACACCAACTGCTATCTCCCCTCATCAAACTGAGAACACATCTTCTGCTGGAGCTCACACACCCGCCAACATTATTGAACTAACCTCAGTATTGTCAACACCTGCAGACCTTCCTCTAGTGCCATCTGATGGCCCACTTTTACCACCACCAAACTTTGATGATGTCATCACAGAGGACTCAATCTTTGAAGAATGTATGGCAGAAGAGATCTCCCAGCTTAAAAAAATCAGATCCTGCGTGGGTAAATGCACGTGCCATCAAGATTGCACAGGTATTTTCTACATTCTCAGCATATTTTGAAACTGATCAGGATCAATGCAATTACAAAGAGATGCAATCTTATATCTCTTGCATTGCTGAAATGGAATCACCAAAATCAACAGACGTTCCTGGCACAACTACAACCAAAGAGAGGATTCAAAATGAGATGGTGGATGAGGGACAGAAGAGAAGGCAAGCTAAGAAAGCAAAAGAGAGCATGAAGATTCAACATGGAGAGGCACAACAAGAAGAATGGGAACTCTTTGTTGAGATCTTCTGGGACGCGGCACAATGTTTTCAACAATCAGCCTCAATTATCACCGAATTGAGAGGTGATCTGAAGAGGACCAAAGACCTGATAATCGAGCATTTAGACCTTGAAAAAACTCTCATAAAAGAACAGATCAAGTCCTTATCTGAAGAGAGGACCTACCAACAAATGAAGAGGAGAAGATTGATGATTGATGCAGATGGAGAGGACAGGGAATTCTTGGAAAGACTGCTTGCCAACCAGCAATAAATAATGTATTTGTTGTAGATATCCATATTTTTATTTGGTTTGTCTTGTCTTTACGGCAATTTCTGAAAAACAAGGGATACAAGGGTGAGATACTCAAAATAACTTGGACCACTCACAGAAAAAAAATTTGTAAGTCTTTTCCAAAGAGTTTGCAAATCGCTCAATATGGACCCAAGATCTGGAATATAATTAGAATGAGAGAGATACAGTGGCTTCCAAAAGTGTCTAGATGTTTTTGTAGAAGCAGTATTATGCTTATAAATCTGCTTGCAAGTATGAGTTTTCAGTGAAATTTCTCAGATCTTACTACACGTGTCAGATACATG
>MZNV01002170.1:0-19817 GCA_002081555.1 Protostelium mycophagum | reverse complement strand
TTATTAGAAACGTTAAGACCCTGGAAGTATTGACTTTTGAAGATCACATCTGGCAACTCCCCATCGAGACGATTGTTCGACACATCGATGTAGGCAAAGAGAGGCAAGGCAGAAGAAAGCTCCGCAGGGATCGTGCCAACTGCAATTTGTCAGTCCATCATCGACGTCAGGTGACTCCTCTGACCAAGGTTGTTGTTGGGCAGAATGATGCCAAAGAAGTTCAGGCCAAACTGTGGCTGGCAGAGTATTCCGTAGAAATCACAGTAGTTTGTCGATCCGTTGTTCCAAAAGTCGTTTCGAGACCAGTTATCCCCTGCAAAAAGTCAGGGTGATCATACCTCATCCTGTCAGTGATACATACCTCCAGTGCTGTTGTAGAAAGCCTTCAGTGCACTAAGAACGTCTGCAGAGGACAAAGAGAGCAGCAACAGGAGAAGGCACGTCCCCCGCATCATGTTAAGATAATTTTGGTCAAGCGTGCGGCCCCACACGGATTTTCGTAATAATTGTTACGAATCGGGGGGAATTTGGACAAGGTTGACAGCCGAATTTGACCAAGGCTGTCGACAAATCGTCCGATCAAGCCCAAAAGGCCGTGTCGGAAGCAGGCTAGATTTGTGGAAAGCGTTTTCACACTGGAGTTGTATCAGTTGGCAAATTCATTTTGGTCTCACGTGTTCTCATATCAAGTTGCTTCTCAGGAACATCTGTTGTTACGTAAATATCCCGGGTCCGCTCATTGAGCAAATCACGTTAAAAAAAAGGAATCACGGTAAGAGCGTACGTTCGCTTAATTTTCAGCAGACAGAATGAATTTATTGTAGTCACTACTGATTTACGTATGAGAGAGAAATTCATGTCGATGAAAGCGAAAGATGAAGACAAGAACGAGAAAAATAGCTCTTCTCAGTGCTATCTTCTTCATCATTGGACTGTTAACTCCTCTTATATATTATTTTGCAGCTAGACCATATCCTCTTGTCATTCGTGGGGATTACATACCTGGCAATTCAAACGACGAACATTCACAGAATCAAACGATCAAAGGTAAAGATCATGTTTTATGGGAATCTGACTCCAACAGGAACTGCTTTAAGGGGTGATGGAAACCTCATCTACCACATGAACGGACCAACAGTAGACGTACACATGAACGAGACAGCATATCGAGCCGGTCTTCGGCTATATCTTGGTGGTCCTTATGACGTCCCTTCAAAAGATAGTTATCTATCCACAAACATGGATTCAGCAGGAGAAATCACCAGCACAGCGACAGCCTCTGTAAAGTGCGTACATAACATGTATCTCCGAGTGGAATTACCAGGTACACTTATCTTAAAAACATTGTTCCATTCGATCTCGATTGTGACACGAAAAATTTGTCATTTCGGCTGCATTTGTTCCCTTTTATTAATGCAAACAGAAACATCAAACATCACTTCTCTGTACTTTGAATTGTCTGTAACAAATTCTGGTGATCGGGAGAACTGTGATCTTGCCTACACCATCGGCTGGGTGATCATCTGTGTCTTTACTTTTATTCTTCTGGTCGTATCAGTATTCATGGGTCTGGCCGCACTGTCAAAGAGGCAGATGGAGAGGGCCGAAGGAACATACGTCCAACTATAAATTTATAATTATGGTTTCGTACTGCGGTGAGTGCCCATTTGAGATGATTCACGATTTGAATATTGTGAAAAAATTAAACAATTAATTTAAAATTTGTATTGGTTGTGTTGTGAGATCTGTTTGACCGTCTGGTGGTATTTTTCATGCCAAAATTTTATATGGCGAATATTACTTGTCAAAAAACATGTGACGACGAATCATGATATCTTTTTCTCGAGCCAATATCTGATCCTCTTTTTCGGTTGAGATGTCTCAAAGAGGTGAATATGTTTCTCAGGACTTTATCAACTTGGAAAAATTATTATTGGTTATAAATTATTTTATAATAAAATAGGAGGATCAAGAGTGTTCAACAGGGTAGAGGCTGAGGTTTTGGTTATCAGGAAAATACTTCTTCAACATTTCGGCTTCTCTGGCCATCTCTTCCTCACTTCTCTTCTCACGAGGCTTTTCGATCTAGAAAAAAGTTGGAGATGTTCTAGAATCTTTGTTATGCCTTTAAGAATCACATGCCTCGGTATAGACATCATCATTCCTCGCGAAATCATTTTGTCTTCTGGGAATGATGTGTAAATGGACGTGTCGCACTGTCTGTCCAGAGTCTGGACCATCCTATCATATTAGTCCATCATCTTTGATCAGACTCACTTGAACTATCATGTTCATAGATGTCGACGGCCACTGTGATAATCAGGAAAATTTGGACAAGACTACTACCACTCACGACTGAGGTAATGACTTTCGAGACTTGTTGAGAAGAGTTAAACATATCAGAGATCTCCTCATGTGTCAGCTCAGAATACCTCTCCACCTTCCTCTTAGGAATGATCATCACATGACCTTGGAATATCAGACCTCAAATATAGACACACCTTCTTTACCAGGAACAACGGGCATGAGATTGACGATTCCAAGACTTAGTTTTGAACGAAAAAAAACTTGTGTGGCGTCGATTTTATGTTGTCCAAACCATATACGTTCTGTTTCTTCGGTCATGATCACTTTCTTTATGGACAAATGCCATCTGTGATCTTGAATTCGCAGTTTTCAGTTACTTTGCGATTCACATTTTGGGTTTGAGTTTTACAATTTAAAATCACAAGATGGATCTTCTCAATCGCCGTGATATAGACTGGAAAGCCCTTGGCAAGGGTGGCTTGATGTGAGTCTTTCCATTATCTTACTAAGTGAGATGTTTACACATTTCCAGAAACCTTGCAGTACAGCAGCACTTGACAAAAGTATATACCACTCTCGCTGCCACGGTATTAGCTGCAAGCATTGGTTCTGGGTTATCCATCTACTTCGCCTTTGATTACTTCTTCATCTTCTTTATCTTACAATTCGCTTTGATTGGATGGCTGTTTTGGACCCCAGTGCAGGTACGACATCAATTCGAAAAAGCGAAAGGCCAACTCATCGACAGGAAGTGGAAAAAAGATTGTCCATCTTGATGGGAATAGGACTGTCACAAGGCGCTTCTTTGGGTTCTTTCATCAAAACCATCGCCTCAATTGATCCAAGGTACGACTCACTGATTTGTCATTGTCATTTATTGATGTCTTTCAGCATCATTGTAACTGCACTTGTTGGCACTCTCTGCATTTTTGCATGCTTTTCTGCCGCAGCCCTGTTAGCTCGCAGAAGGACTTATCTGTACCTTGGGGGCACACTCTCCTCATGCGCCACCATCCTGTTTATAATGGCTGTTGGAAACATGTTCTATCCGACCATGTTTGTGTTCAACATTATGCTATATGGGGGTCTTATCATGTTTTGTGGTTTTGTTGTTTTCGACACACAGCTCATAATCGAGAAGGTGATCATTCATTATTCATGTCTTAAATGACACGATCTAGGTTGTAGTTGGTCAGACCGACTTCATTGCTGATGCTCTCACATTATTTATCGGTAATCCATTCATCTTCTTTTTGTGCAAAGAAAATCCTGATCGTGAATCAGATTTTGTGGCAATCTTCATTCGGATAGCCATCATATTAGCAAAGAATAGAGAAGGAAGGAGCAATGAAGGGGACAATATCGTGTAATTACAACCGCTTGAATATAAATGAGAGACAGATCCTCTTGTGTGGTGCGGCAACATTTTAATTTGTTTGAAGTGAATAACATGCTACAAAGAAATGTGGAAAGATCTTTGTAAAATTTCGATTTTGAAACTGTTGTAGATCATGACCACTGACAGCAAACACCTGTGTAGAGGGAGATGTCAATGTGACATATTTTGCATCCTGCTCTCAGAAATGTAGATGTGAGTGCTGGAAACTTAATGGAAAATTGAATGAGATTTCTTTCAGTATCTGGGGATGACGACACCACACATCTCTCATTCACGATTTCCACATCATCAAATCACATGATTTGAGCCAGCATCTACAACGAAGCCGGTAGAAGATTAAACATCCTTTCATCAACGTCTTCCCCCAATGTTGAGAGCGTCTATCACATAATGTAATCGATTGTTCAGCAGATTTAGACGTAACTTTACTTGAAAATTCTTCCGAGCATGGGGATCTTGTGCGCGTTCAGTGTTGGTGTCATGTCTGAACCACCGTCTTTCAAAAAATAAAGGGGGAAGTCAACGATGTGCCCCTTCACCCCCTCCAACAGTTCCACGTTCTCATGAGCGTATTCTTCTTTGCTATTGAGCTCCTGCATCTGTGCCACTGTGTGGATGCTGTCTGATGGAATATAAGGAAAAACCTGTGGTGTTTAGCGTGGAAGGAGATATGGACGTCTTTACCTTCTCGAATATCCTCGTGTTATTTTTAGAACGCTGTCACGGTTCAGGTCTCACTCTTTCTGAAGAACCTACCTCCATCCAAAGCTTCAACGTATCGGGGTGTGTAGGGTCGTCTACAACGCTCTGTTCAGCATCTTTCAGACCCAGGTGCTCTGCCCACAGCTGTCTTCTCATTTTGACTGCCAGAGTGGCGGCTGTAAAGGGCTTTCCGTTCATGAACGATGCGAAGGGTTCTTTATCTTCGACGAGAGCAGAAATTTCACTGTCTCTACCTGGTGCCAAACTGTTTGCTTTGAATAAAAAATTGTAAGTTTATGTGGATTTGTGGAATCTCAGTCTGATTTTGATAGAAGAGACAGCCATAGTCTAAATTCGCAACTCTAAGAACTTTGGAAACCTTTTTTTTACCTTCTGTCATTAATATTGGCAGAACCAACGATGACCCTGCAATCATCCACGATCATGACCTGAAGACATCAGCGAGGGCTATTTATAGATTCAGAATCACCTTTGCGTGTATGTAGATCTCTTCCGTAACCATCCCTTTGGTCAATTTCCCGTATGTCCTCAGACTGTGAAAGCTCACATAATCTTCCACGACTATTCCGGGAAATTTTCTCTTCAATTGGTTGTGTATGGAAGTTTCTGCCGCCCAAATGGTGTCGAATTGCCTGTATATCGCTCAGAAATAAAGTGATTTTGTGTCTGAAACTTACAGTTTCATTATGTATCTGATGGAGTTATCCGTTCGGTACTCTCCCTCTGGTGTGATGGGTAACATTACGATGACCTTGAACCTGAATTTTCTCAGAAATTCGCAGGAATTTTCTTCGAAATTCACTCGAAATTTCACCTCTTCCCGGAGTTTACGGCGATGGATATTCTGTCTACAATGGCTTGGGCCACACCGTTCTCAACATCACCAGCCGTCGATGAAACAAAATATTGATTCTCGATATAGACGAAGTGTTCTGCACTCATAATCATCTCTATGTAAGCTTTTGTGATTGATCTACAACAGTGTAAAAATAAATATCCGAATCAAGTGTAAAAGATTCTGCATGCTTTTTGCGGTTTGCTCCAAGACAAATTCCACTAAAATGATCTACTCACGTTTCAGTAGTGTTCCCACCTGCCCATTCTGGTAATGATCGGAGTATTTGTACTGTCGCTGTGCCTTGACCGTCTGAACCGCTTGAAATTCTCCCGTGATCTTCGTGCTTTGCGGAAGGTGGGCAGTTCTCCAGCGGTTCTGGAACGAGGTACATGTAGGGCGAGTGGATGGGATGTGACTCTCTGTGATGGTTCCATCTCTGTTTTATGTTATGCCTGTGAAGATTGCAACTTTGCCGCCAATCACCAATTCTTGGAGCCAGAAAAGCCAAATCGAATATTGTTGCGTGTGCGGCTCTGCCGCAATTGATGTTTTCGAGTGATTTGTATACTGAGACATCCCCTCACGACGTCTTGACATACGAGAGGATCTACCTGAATGAAATTGTTCGCGACATCACGAGCTGCTGCCCCTTCAAGACGTAAATGACAGTCGTGCCAAGGCATTCTAGGCACATTCGTTCGATCCAGGTTTTCCTGGAATGACGTCATCCATGTGTATATGACGTCATCTTACGTCGAAAGGCAACTCAGGGTTGACACAGCCTGCTCTGTTTGTGTTGATGTAGTCCTTGCCCGGCCATAAACTACAATTGCATTCAGAATTCGTGATTCTACAACCTGGCTTTTTTCTTATGGAATATATTTTTCGGATGTGCTGCAGGTAGAAGCCCACAACACTTGAAGGCCTTACGTGTGTGTGTGCGCATCGTCTATGCAAGAATGATCATGTGTGTCCCATCTCCCGTAGCATAAGTCCAAGCCCCCCACGAATGCGATCTTTTGGTCTACAACGACGGTTTTCTGGTGGTGAGACCATTCAAATGGGACGATTGCGGGATGACGTATCACTTGCACGTTAGAACTACACATTTTCAAATCACTTCACATTTTTAATTTTCAAATTTTCGTTTTGGCGGGAAATAGTGCTGAAAAATTCTTCGAAAATTACCCGATGGCCTCCAGCTTTTTCTTCGCAAAAAGAGACCCCAGTTCACTTGCCATATCCGTATCATTCCACACCAAAACGAAAACCTTTCATTTCAGCAAGTTGACGATCTACAACGAGGCATACCTGCACCCCATTCTGGGCTTTCTTGATTAACATCTTGTCCAATCTGTCGTTCACTGTGCTGTTAGGACCTCTTCTGAGATATATTTCGGGGGAAAGCCACCAGTCATTGATGAAGACAGACTCTTTGGCGCCTTCGATGGCATCCGCGATGGCCCCATAGGCATCTGTGATGTTTGAATTTGAATTTTGGCGGGAAAATCACCTTCGCCGTCTACGAAGTATTTGATGGGTGTTTTGGGCCTTGGCGCCGCGAAGGAACCGTATCTCGTGTGCAGAATGATCCACCTATTTATAGATCCCATCCAGCTGATTGTCTGTACAGTTGAGATATCGCATCACGACATGAGTAAATGTCTCACCTCATCTGCCGTTGCGCAAGTGAAGGCGCCAATACCATGGGGACTGACTATCTTGATCATGAATTGTGTGTGAGTGCGTGAAGCTACTAGTCTACAACCTGCCATACTTCAACATTGTGGAATCACGATTTCTTGTGAATTTAGGATGTATCCTCAGCATTCATTACTTTGTTCAAATGAAACAGATGTATGATGTGTTGCGAGAAAAAATGATGTCACAGTCAAAATGATGTGATGTCATACCCGATAGGCAAATCACCCTGACGACACCCTCGACCGAATGATTCGTCTCCTTCCTGTCTTTGCTGTCTTTACCATCATTCTCTTCATCGTAAATAATAATGTATCCACCCCTCAACTTGCAGTACCTACTACCCTCAACATGCGATATCATGAATAGATGGTATGACTTTACATCATTGGATAAGATTGTGTACCTTTCATGCCAAGCTTCACTGTGGAATGCTGTGATTATCCTCTGTCTCATTCTTCCCTCCCTTTCCAGGGGATAATGTACATTAGGATCTATAATTAGATCTGGCTTGATCTGTACATCTGATCTGTGGGATTTGGTCTGCTCCCATGCCATATTCTCCCTGTTGTGGAATCTGGCAGCCAAAACCCGAGCAACGTAGGTATACATACCAGATATGATCTGACTATATTCAGAAAACCTGATCTACAGTATTGCAGATGCCACTATATATACTTGTCGATGTGCATCCATCATTGCGCCACTTTGTTGAAGAACCGCTAAAACTTCAACATCTAATTTTTCTGAGAATCACCTCTGGTCGTGTTGAGGCGATTCTGTTCAGTAATGGAGGGTCAAATGACACAACCTCCGTGTTGTTCTCACCAGCTCTCACGTAAAATATAGTTGGCTGGTTGTAGAAATAGGATTCTTCCCCGAACACGTCATTTTCTGTCAGTCTGTCGACGATGACGTCATCGAGATGGTGGACTTCACATATTCCTGAAGTGTTTATTGGAAGATCTATTCTCGCAGCGAAAACAATTTCTTCACGGTTTTTACCGTGACGAATGTATTCAAGTGAAAAATCAAACTTCAAGTAAAATCTTTGGGCAGGCTCTGACAAAACCCATAGAGAGTGGTGTCCATACTGTCAGAGAAATCTTTATGGATGCCCAGAGGACATTAGACAACAGTTCAAATCACAGTCTTTATCACTTGAATATTATATCAGGTGTCAAAAACACCCGTTGCTTTTGTTGCAATGCCAGAATGTTTTGGGTGAAAATCCAAACAGATGAAAATCTCCAGGTCTTACCATCCATAATCATGTACATCCTTCTCTCCCCGCTGTTTGAGACTATTGTGTCCCCCTTGTTGTAGATCTCCTTTCTACCCTGGCTGAAGAGAAACTGCCAGTCTTCAGGTGTCAGATCCATCGCTAGAATTCTTCAGATTTCCTTGAAATTTCGTGATCAATCTATTTTTAGATCTCACCTGATCTCTTTATAACGGGAATATCTTGAACGTATGACGGGTTTCTGTACATATAAGATATCTCGAGATGTCATGATGACGTCACCTTGATATGACACTCTGTGGTGTTTGGTGTGCTCTGTTCAGAATTTCAAAACATGAGTCAGCCTCATCTTGTGTTGAGAATCTGTTGAACAACGCTGTGTTACTGCGCCAAGTGATATGAAGTCCTCCTCTATGTCTTATCTCCCGCACTTCGTGTACAGGTATCACCACCTGATGACGTCATCATGATGTCACGGTTGGATGTCACGTGACTCAGAAATTTCCATCACCTTTTTGCGTGTGAGGGGTGCATAAAAGCAAAAGAAAGTGTTGGAGAGGTACAGTTTGCCTCTGTAGATCACGTTGTATCTACAACGATACTCTGCTGCGGGTTGCCTCTCTGTGTGTGGCAGTCCGAATAATTCCTGAAATCGAGTTGGAAGATGTTGAATTTTCTGCGAAATTTACCCTGTGACTGATGATGGGGTCGTCCAAAGGTTGCGCCGGAACGGGGAAAGTGATCAACTTTTAAATTTCAACCAGTTTTCAATGAAATTCCGGAAATCTCCCACCTGCTTAATAGTCGATTCGATTACGCATCTGGAAAATTCCAGGCATAACTCTGGGTCTTGACGCATCAATTCCTTCAGCTCTACAACGGGGAATTCCGACAAGACGACGGGCTCCGTGCTGTCAGGAACAGTGACAGACGCGAGAGACACACCGTACGTCAGAACTGACAGGTTCCCGAAGTATTGGTCCTGTCGTAAGTCATAGAGATGGAAGACATCTCCTCGGTGCTCCTATTTTTAGGATCAGATCGGTGTGTATTCTATGGAATTTGGTATCACACGTAAAATCCCGCCACTTTCTGTTTTCAAATTTTGAAAACGGGATTACCTTATTCACTTGGACAACACCGGATTCGATGACGTAAAATTTCTGATGAACTTGTCCTTGTTGTATGATGACGTGTCCAGCCTGGTAACACACCCTCTTAGCGATGGTGTTTAACTTGCTTCTGTGACTTTCACTCAAGCTCAAAACACTGTGCTTCAGCACCGGCTCGTTGTGAACAACTCCTGAGGAAATTTAAAACAATTCATTGGAAATGATTTTTAAAATTTATCGCGTTGTAGACACACCTTCTGGGGAGCGGCCGTTGAGACCGTATTGGTGTGACATCTCAGATATGACATTTGATTTTGGTGGTCTCTTCCATAGTGTCTCTCTCTCTACAATCGGACACGTTAGTATCATCTACAATGGTCATTTTTCAACTTGAATGTTTCATGTATCTACAACGAGAAAGTACCTGTTGAATGGCGGTATCGACCCGTAAAGATTTGTAGTAATCTCCACCATCTCCTCTCATCTGTTTCAAGAATCTATACATGACGTCATCACACCTCACACCCATTCACCCACTCACTTGCCGACCAGCGATGACGTGGCCATACATTTTTCAAAGTTGATCACGTCTTCGCGCATGAAATCAAGCATGCTGGTGTCTTTGTCATTCATTATTCTTAAAAACGGCTGGACATATGGCAAACTTGGGCTTGTAATGGTATCTGCCAGATGGTCGTATCTTTCTGGCGATTCAAGGATGAGGTAGATCTCGTTGGACTGCGTACGTCAGAATGACGTGTCATGACGTCACGAGGGGTTTCATACCTGTGGGGTGAAGTTGGAGTGGTTGATGAAATTCCCGGAAAAATCGAGGAAACCGTTGAGGACTGCGGCTGCGCCGTTCAAATTTTTTAAGTTGTACAGCTCCTTCAGAATGTCAGCATTTTGATATAAAAAATATATTTTCAATATCCTGGTCTACAACTCGCAAGTAGGTAGGATTCGGCAGATGCATATCTCTATAGACGGCCAAAAAACGCATATACATCAAATATATTTGTGGCTGCTCCGCGAAATAGCAGTTGGTACAACCATACAAGACAAAATACTCCTTCGGCAAAGTCACGAATGCAACAAGTTGATGTGCGAAAAACTCACGAATGCGAGAGTGTTAAGATACGTGGAGAATCTGGTAGTATCCGCAGCTTGGTGGAGAACTGTGGAGGTCCAATTCATTGTGTCTTCGTACCAATGGATCCACCTCTTCAAGTTGACTGCATTCTGTTCGTCCTTCCAAGTGATTCTTAAATATCTAAAAATTTTATTAAATATAATTCAAATGATCATCTACAATGAGATCTACTCCAATCTACAACTCGATTGATAAAATTTTTATTCATGATATTAATAAATTTAATTTATCAAAGATATCTTTGATGACAGAGAAAGTAACTGTCAATCTACATGAACAAATGTCGACAAGAAGATGTTTTTTCATCTACAACTCACTCATCAGGGTGCACTAACAATGCTATGTTGTATTCTAGCAGGGTCATCTGCTCTGCCAATTGTCTCGGGGTAACCGAAAATACTTTAGAGGCATATTCTGTGCCGCTTGCGACTCTATTGGGGATGTTGGCGGGAATCTGATAGGTCGATATTATTTCCGCGGCTCGTTGTAGTTGTTGGTAGGGGGCGTAACCCTCTCTGGCATTTCGCCAGATAAAATCGGATAATTGACGTAATAGCGGCATTTCGGTAAAATCAAAGGTGTACAAGCTGGCCCATAAATAGATTATTTCTGATACAGATTTCTGTACATGTCAGAAATTTCTTTCAGATTTCTGAGGAATTTCCAGGAAAGTTCACCTGTCTTCGTACGATATCGTTCATCAGCTCCTGAGTCACCATCGCACCAATCGCGCCATCTCTCTCGACATCTTCATAAAGATATTCCAATTCTAAAAGAACATCATGAGATCCCAATAGAGGTCGCAAAGTCTGCAGATAGATCTCTTGGATGCTGTGACGTTGTGTCTCATCTTGAAGATCTAGCATCCAAGCGGTGAGTTTGGAGAGGTGTCCTCCGACAACAACCTAAACAGGTCAGCTTGGAAATGCGATTTCATCTCACATTGTTTCTACAAATCAGCTCTTCTTCTTCAGTAGCATGTAATTGCCCTCTCGTCTGACAAAATGTCAGGTATCGCTGGAATGTGAGATCTTACATTTTTTTCATCGTCAGGTAGTTTTAATTCACTCTTCACTCTGCGTTTATATATCTGCTTCTTCGCAAGGTTTCGGAGTGCTCCTAGTTTGCGCAAACTCGCTTTGCCCAACGACCAGTGCTGGAGCTGTCATACGTTAACATATCACATCATTACATCATGACGAACCTGCGAATCTCCAGGCTTCTCTCCGTCTAAGACCATCTCGCTTGTTTGTGATCTGTTGGTCCGTTTCGATTTTTTAAGTCTTAAGACCGAAATTTCGCAGAGAGGAGCCGAATCCGCGACACCTGACACGCATCCGATCTTCGTTTGCGTAACAAATGTCTATAATCCCCGAACATGGTCACGGCTCTCAAGAATATGAGTGCTCATAAGGCGTTACAAGAAAACATAAATTTGTAGATTGTATTAGGTGTGGAAAGACAACTTACCTGCAAGTGGCTGCTGAGCTCAGGTCAGCTGAGATTGTACATAAAATGGGTATTCACGCTGGGCAAAGTTCAGACTCAATTTTGGCTTGTTTTTACAATCCCCCGACAACTACAGCTCTGAAGAGGTGCTCTAAGGACAGCTTGCAGTTACTCGGACCGTTTGTTAGAGGGAAAGAAGACTCAATCTGCTTTATTATAATCCCTGAATGACATGAATGTGCTTTTAGGCTTCAGTCACCTTCATCTTTACAATCTACACCTGATAACATAAATTGGTGAGATTGGGTTGATGGAAGCGAGCACAGGTTCAAAACACTGTAATCCTTGCTACTTGCGGAAAGATAATGCGCGCTCAGCGCATGATTGCAATTATGAGGAGTTGACATTACCTTTGATGTCCCATAATTTCCCGCTCAAGAGCAGTCTCTTTACAAACAATTGAGTCGCTCCCACGATGTCTAATCCATCTGGTCTCCTGACCGATTCAGAATGTCGATTGACATTTCAAGTCTTTTGTACGTTGTGAAGATCTGAAACAAAACATACTCAAAAGGTACGAATTGAAGGTCGATATGAGGAGTATATTCCGCCTGCACAGTTAACCACCGCTGAGTTTGTCCCCCCTTGGTCTGATTGATGATGATCAGCCTCTTCATGCTGGGATTCTCTATCATTCTTGGATGATCGAGTCCTTCAAAAGACTCGGGCCGAACCAAAACGATGTGCGTCAGCTCTTTCAGCTGGGAAATACACTCAAAGAACTCTTCGGGTACAATATTATAGAGGGATATACGCTGAAGTGAGTGGAGGGCAGGCCACACGACATAGCTTTCTCCAGGATTGGCCAGATAAATCTCGTCCCAAACACTGGAGACTTCTTCTAAATTCCCGAATTTCTCGAGAGCTCGTCGGAGTGGCTGCCGGATCTGCTGTACGGTCAGATTTTCCCGCCAGAAGATCGGTTTGAAATTTGTATTTTTTCGGCTCACTCGGTGAATATCGTGTTCTGGCCAGAGCTGTCTGAAAGGCCGCTGTAACAGCAGTCTTTTCGTTGTAGATGATGACGCCTCACAACATATTCTCATGTTCTCTGCATTTCTCTTTGACAGGCTGTGATCAAAGTGGTCAAAGACGAGGCATTCCGTCTGCTGGAATAAGAAGAAGGAGTAAATTATTCATACGTTAAATGATCTGTTCTCTAACGTTCTTGCGAGTTTCCATAATCGAGACGCTGACATGATCCTGATCTTCCAATACAGAATTGGAGTGGCGATTGATTGAGTAAATTTACACACAAGACACCACCTTTGTAATTGTTGGGTCGACTTGTCGGAATCAGCCTTTCACAGTAGTGAGAAAAAACCTCGATGGACAAGAACATGGCTCCATCGTCTTCGTGATAATCCATGACAATCAGTTTGATTATGTCGTGAGGCAGAGGACATTCTTCCATGATCGTGATAGAAGGGGGTTGTTGCCAGATTCCGGAATAACCTGGTTTCAGAATCAGAGATAAAGTGTTCCCCGTTGTAGTTCATCCGAAAATTTTCTGCGATGGATGATCATTTTAGACTTCAACATGGCGGAAGAGACTGTTGTTATTATTGATGCAGGTGGGCTTGAGATAACAATTTTATTATTGGCAACACATGATGACATGATCAAGGTTCACAATATGGAAAACTCATCGACCGTGCTGTTCGTGAACTTAACATCAATACTGAACTCCTGGGTTTCTCTGAGGACATGAGCCGTTTCATTGATAATCCTGAGAAGTATAAGGCCATCATCGTCAGTGGTGGTCCAGAGAGTGTTTACGGTCCTACTGCACCCACTTTCGACCCCAACCTCTTCAGAACTGGCATTCCAACCCTGGGCATCTGTTACGGAATGCAGCTCATGTGCCACACTTCAGAAGGTCTCGTCGAATCAAAAGAGATCAGAGAGGATGGTCAATTATATGGTGAATTCCCAAATCGACGATGATGAATGTCAATCCTGATCCTCTGGCAGTTGAGACTGAGGAGGACAGTGAGCTGTTCAAAGGCTTGGAGAGACACCAACGTGTCTTATTAACCCACGGAGATACGGTGACAAAGATTGGCTCAGGCTTCAAGGTTACGGCCAAGTCACGTTCTACCGGCATCATCTCTGCCATCGAGAACAAAGACAAGAAATTATACGGTGTACAGGTACATGCACTCGAATTTTCCTCGAGATTTCCACCACATTTCTGAGGGAAATCTATCTGAAATTTCGAAGTTTCACCCCGAAGTCCAGCTCACAGAAAACGGCCGCCAGATCTTCCACAACTTTTTGTACGGAGTTGCGGGCTGCACGGGCAGCTTCACTATGGAGGACAGAGAAGAGCAGGCCATCACCTACATCAGAAACTCCATCGGGGATAAGAAGGCGCTCGTCCTCGCATCTGGTGGTGTGGACTCGACTGTCGTCGCGACACTGGTCGGAAAGGCGTTAGGACCCGAGAAGGTGAAATTTCGTCGAAATTTCGTGGTTTGATGGTGATCAGGTCATCGCATTGCACATTGACAACGGATTCATGAGGAAGAATGAGAGCTCAAAGGTGAAAATTCTACGAATATTTTCGGAAATTTCTGATGAAAACAGGTGCAAATCGCTCTTGCCACCTTGTCCCTCAGATTGATCGTTGTAGACGCATCAGAGACGTTCTACAACTCTTCCACCAGCATCAAGGGTGTACAGACACCCCTCCTAAAGCACACCCCTCAGCCCGAAGGTGGATGTGGCCTCGTTGTAGATCACCAAATTGATTTTTTGCAGAAAAGAGAAAGATTATCGGAGATACTTTCATGAGAGTGGCAGAGGTTGAAGTCCAAAAATTAGGTCTCAAACCTGAAGAGATTTTCCTCGTGCAGGTGAAATATCCTCGAGTTTTCGCAATCCTGAAGAAATTTCAGGGAACTTTACGTCCAGATCTGATCGAATCTGCATCTCATCTTGCATCTAAAGGAAAGGCGGATGCTATCAAGACTCACCACAATGACACAGAATTGGTCAGACAGCTGCGTGACTTGGGAAGAGTCGTGGAGCCACTGAAGGACCTCCACAAGGACGAGGTGAGATCTCGGTTACAAACGTGATCTTTTCACGCCCACAAAGTTCTTGTCTTTAAGAAAACATTTCGATTGTCTTTACATCTGTGGTCTTGATAAACACGAAAAATCATTTTATTGTATTCCTCTGCTTTTATTTTTGGAATATTTTTCGATTTATTTTTACAAGACTCACACCTCAGGTTCGTATTTTGGGAGCCAAGCTTGGACTCCCCGATGACCTCATCTGGAGACAACCTTTCCCAGGACCAGGTCTTGCCATTAGAATCATCTGTGCTGAAAAGCCATATATCGAAGACACTTTTGAGGGTGAGCATCTTTATCTACAACGAGAAAAACGAAAAACTGTGATGACGTCATCATTCGGTTCCGTCATTCTTGATTGTTGACGAATGTATTGTACTGATGAAAATGCATCACAGAGAATGTTTTTTCCCGCGCTTTTTACAAGTCATATTATTCATTGTAGATTGACGTGTACAGCGACAAACGAATTATTGGACTATTTGTTGTTCAGAGGAACACCCTCCCCTGCCCTCGATACCAAATACAAACAACACATCTCCAACATTTTGCAAGCACACGGCATCTCCGACTTGTACGTCTACATCAGAGTTTTCCCGCCAAAATATACTGATTCCTGACTGGTTGTAGATCCAAGATTGCACACGGTATCCACGCAACCCTTTTACCGATTAAGACAGTCGGTGTCCAAGGTGATGCCAGAAGTTACCGATACCTCTGTGGCCTTAGCGGCCCAAGAAATTGGGACAGTCTATTGTGCTTGGCACAGATCATCCCTCAGGTACCTCTTACCGCGACTTCTCCTCGTTAACTGACGTGTAGATCTGCCATAATGTAAATAGAGTGGTGTATCTGTTTGGTGACGAGCCTGTCGTGGGACCTGTCAAAGACATCACACCGACACTTCTGACACCTGACGTCATCACCCAAATCCAGGAGGCCGACGAGATTGTGAACAAGCACCTCTATGATTATGGCCTCATCCGCACACTCAGCCAGGTGATTTCTTTTTCCAGGAATATTCATGTCGACGTCGACTTTTTCTCTGTACATGTACTTAGTGAGTAGGTCCCTTGCATCAGTTTCCCAGTAAACTTCGGTATTCCCGGCAACCGCTCCATTGCCATCAGAACATTTATCACCAACGACTTCATGACTGTAAGCGCATTCTACAACTGTGTAGATGTGAAAATAATCTGATATCAGGGTGTGGTGGCCAAGCCCGGAGTTGAGATGCCCCTTGAATGTCTCGACAAGATGGTCGACGAACTACAACGAGTCGCCGGAGTTTCAAAGGTGGCTTACGACCTCACTTGCAAGCCCCCCGGAACAACCGAATGGGAATGAAGAGGATCTTGTCATGATTCATTGATCATCATCGTCAATGCACACTTGATCAAGTTGTGGCCTTCTTGTGATTTGCAATCTTTCCACAAGTATAGAAGATCCATTGTATGTAGCTGTCAAGAAGTGCAATGTGAAATGGCAATCAATAGTTGTATTCTGGTTGCTCATTGCAACCAGGCGTAAATCCCACTCTTCACGTTAAATTCACGTCAGTTACCGCAAGTCACGTTAAGGGATCGCAGTGTGCCTCGGTCAGAAAATTCAGCGGGAAAAGCTGATTACCCAAATTATCCGATTTTCAGAAAGTGAATTTTCCCTCCGACAAAGACAGACACGATCCGGAAAATGTCGCGGATCGACCACGAGAGGAACTCTCTCCTCATCAACACCGTGGATAGACTCCACAATGATGATCTTGTGGATGATTCGCAGGATTATGACCAACTTTTGGGATCTTCCACGAAGCCGTCTGGAAAGGGTTTCAAGTCGTGGATGAGATACAAACCTTGGAACACTTTGCCGAGGTCAACAAAACATTCGATGATTGATGACAGAATTTTGAAGACTTACAGATGGGTTTACATCCTGATCGTGCTCCTCATTATTTTCCTCATCGTTGGCGTTATCGTGTGGGTTGTCGCACTTCCAATGCTAGTTCAGCACATCGTGGATGGATCATCCATTGAATTCAGCTCGATAGAAATGGACGAGCCCACTGCCAATTCTTTCAAACTGGTAGCTCATGGTTATCTCAGAAATTCGGGACCATTTGCCGCCACAATCACCTCCTCAGGTGTTGATCCGGCCGGTGTGTATTGGACAATCAAATGATGTTCCACATCACAGTAACACCAAAACAAAAACACAAAGGTAGAAAATACTGTTCGTCATTCTGAAATATACAGAGTCTAAAGGCAAGAGAGAAGAGGGAACAATACCTCAAGGAGCTGTCACCGTATTTTATGAGAATGTGGGCTGTTTTAATATAAAGCTGACGATCTACAATGCTAAAGATATACAGGTTGCTATGGGATACGTTTTCCTTCCCGAGATGCAAACCCAAGGTGGTAGTGCAGACAAATCTGAGGTATTTTTCCCGCCAAAATTTTTGTACAGATCTCAACGATGTACAGGTCGCCATTGTCGGCAAGACCGTTACCATAACAAACGGGACAGCATGGACGAAATTTGCAAGAGATCTAGTGTATGGTGACAAATTGTCCTGGCACCTTGCTGGAATGATCAACTTGAAGGCCCTTGGGAGAACTTATAAGAACGTCCAGTTCGCCAAGGATATCCAAATTCCGGGTAATTTGGTTGGTTGTAGTGGTAGTTGTAGATTGATTAAAACAGGTTTCAACGGGCTGAAAAACGTGACCATCCAGAAATTCGATTTGACTCAGTCCAATGAGGTAAGGAATCCCAAAAATAGAATATTACTGACGCGTTGTAGACGTCCGTCAACGTGGTGCTTACCGTAGCCATCACGCAGAATTCTACCGTGAATATCCAGCATATGGGGGATCTCACTATGCAGATGCACTATAAGAATGGATCCATTGGAATCTTAACGGCCAAGAACACCACTTTGCACACGGGAGTTACCGCGTTGGATGTCACGGGAACTATCGTGACGGACAACACCGCCGTCCTCTCTGAAGTCATCTCTCAATATTTAGGTCCGTCTACAAGGCACGAAAATTCACTGAAAATTCACAGGATCCGTCGACACCCCTGTCGTTGCGACAATTATTGATTGTAGCAACCCACTATTGAGATCCTCTCTTGTCGGTGTAGATCTCCAAACCGTTCTCCCCGCATCCCCCACCAACCTCATCGAGGACCTCTCCTTCCGCGTGAGTCATGATGACGTCATCTAATATGAGAAATTTCATTGAAAGTTCGTAGGGAATCACCATCGCGCCTCTGGACAATCAGAAAGTCGGCATGAAGTCTAACACGACTGTTTCTGTGAAAAGGATTCTCGGTAGCAAAGCACCCATGGACATCCTGAGTGTAGAACTCGACGTGAAACTATTATGGGACGGCAAGGTGATATCCCGTTGTAGATCGCCGATTTTTCCGCCAAAAATAATTCATTCCCAGGTCTTGGGAGGTCTAGCCTACAATGCGGCCGTCAATACGAGTGATCCTACTTTTGATATGGGAATTGATGGTGACGTCATCATGGTCGACGGGGGTGTCCCCTGGTCCACCTTCACCGAAGCCTACGTCAGCAAACCAGCCGTAAAGCTGACCCTTGACGGAACGATGAATGCGTGGGTCAAGATTGCTGCTGGAACTGTAAGTGATTTATACAATTCGTCAGGCAACTTTTCTGCCAATGTCAGCCGCAAATAGACAATTGAATGTTAACTTGATGACATCATACTTACGTATCTACAGATCTACTTGACGGGTCTCACGATGAAGAGTGAAGTAGATCTTGTGGGTATGTCAGGCCTCTCCAACACGACGGTCACAAAGTTGGATCTACCTTCTGAAGACAAAGAAGAGAAAGCCTTGACCATCAACATCGAAGTAGATCTGTACAACCCATCTGTCGCCACAATGAGCATGGGTGAGGGTCAATTCTCCATTCTTTTATTGTGGAGCTTTGGATAGACCGTCATATCAAAACTTTGAAATTTGAATAACCGTTACCAGGAGATATTCCTTTCAAAGTGATGTATAAGGGTGAAGAGATTGGGCATATGATCGCACCGGATGTCAACATGGCACCAGGTGAGATATCACCAATGACTGTATGTCAGATCTGACAGGTGACAGGTGTCAACAGCTTGAAGATGTCTGGGTACATCAAGCCCATCTCTGCAAATGCCCATCCCGTCGTGGAGGAATTTTTCAACCGCTACATTCACGGTGAATCCACGTTAGTTACCGTGAACGGAGATCTTCTTTCTAGCAAGAGGGATGACAAGGTCTCATTTTCAATTTTAAGTTAAGTGTCAAAATGACAGTTGTAGATGCCAACTTGGATGTACAATGTCATAAATTCCCTCAGCATCACCACAGCCATCATCGGACCCGACCCTTCAGAGCTCAAGCTCATCGGTGAGTATTGGATAGTCGCATAGGAATGAGACTGAGCGTTGTAGATGGACTGAGCATGTCGACACTTAGTATGGACATGAGTAGTGCTGGACAGACAGAGTTGATTGCTGTTGTTGCTGATGTCAGCAGCGGTTTCAACAGCCCTTTCGGCTTTCCCCTCAACGTTAACAACGTATCTGTTCAGGTGATGACGTCATCATATGTCATGAGATGTCATATCTGACATGTGATGACAGGTCAAGATGTTGAATCAGGAAGGACAAGAAGTCGCGGCAATGGAGGTGTATTCACCCTTTTTACCATCAGTGAGTAACCAGGCAGCACACCAGC
>MZNV01002169.1:0-70826 GCA_002081555.1 Protostelium mycophagum | reverse complement strand
CTGTCAACCTTTCCGTCAAAGTTTCTGTCCAGTGGGTTGTGATGGGCACCAGAAGCGGGACGTCCAGAGAGATCCTTCAAGTCGACCTTGCCGTCGTGGTTTCTGTCCAAGTTGATGTTGCTGTTCATTGTTGCGTGCGTGTTGTTGTTGTTGTTGTGTTTGCTTGATTATGAGGAAGCAAGGAGAGTGAAACAAAGAGAAGTGAAGGAAAACTCGTGTGTTGCCACACGGACTTCCGATGTCGAAATATTTGTTTGTTCCGAGAATATCACTTGCAGATACCAGATCTTATCCATCATCACGGTAGTGAACGTCAACATGTTGCAGAACTTAACGTACAGTCCTTCTGCTATTTCTATTGTGCTGCAGCTTAACTGAACACTTCCAGACGATTTTATTTTCTTTCCTGAATAAAAAATTGATCATTTTTTTGATTGTTTATTTTCACTCGTTCTTGAAGTCCTCGTGGCTTCTCACAATTCAAACTGTGTCAACACAATGTCATCAGCCTCTCGCATCAGCCCTCGCGATCTCCGCCCCTATCTGCCTGACTGGACTACCCGTCGCATTATCTTGTTTTCCTGCGACCTTCATCACACCGAGTGTATCAGCCAGCCCAATGACAACTTCATCATGTTCACGGTCGAGGCCCAACACAACACACAGTTTGAATTGTGAGAAGCCACGAGGACTTCAAGAACGAGTGAAAATAAACAATCAAAAAAATGATCAATTTTTTATTTATGATTTGTTTTGCTACAACTCCAAAGTTGTGTGACGTCATGCACATCGACATTTCTGTTCACCATTTCCCTGTGCTTCGATCAGCCGTTTTCATGGAAAACAACACCCTTCGATCAGCCGTTTTCATGAAAAATAACACCAGCACATCGAACAGCCACCATGAGGAAGAAGATATTTGGGTCATTTAGAAGCAAGAGTGAACTGGGACCAAAAAAAGAAGAATGCACTATTACACGAAAGCGATCAAAATCAGATTTAGAAAGACAATACAACATCGTATTCAAGGCACGGAATGGGAAGTTTCTGAAAGCGAAGATAGATGATCTCTACGTGGAAGACACATTATCCGAGAGAGCCATGTTCAATTTAGAACATGCATCACTGGACAGATTTCGGCTGAGGTGTTATGATGGGAAGTTCATAGCAATGGATCAGTGCCGGAGATTCTATAACACACGACAAGAAGATGAAGACAGTCTATTTACACTGAAAAATGAGGAGGGCAGAGTGTCCATCAGAGCACATCATGGTCCCTACATCGGCACAGAAGATGAAAAGGTTTATATAACACCTTGTGTGGAAGAGGCGGAACTATTTGAGGTCATCATCAGGTGATCCAAAATGTATAAAGATGCAAAAGTGCACTACAATTGTCTTTTCATGGCGATTTTATTTGTTTTTTAAGCTGAACTTAGCTCACACTAAGTTTAGCGGCTGTACAATTAAATCATATGAAACATCACTGAAGGCCCATCTACAACATTGTAGATTTCACGATCAGAAAGGCACCATCAAATGGATACTCAGATTGTGAAGATGCAGCCGATAGCTAAATATTTTTGTCATCTACCAAAAATATAAATCTAAAAATCAGTAAATATTTATATGAAGCATGTTCAAAGTACAAGTGCGACAAGAGCAGCTGTAGCGGCGCTGTATATCAGGGTTGTGGCAGATCCAGTGGCGGCAGTGATGGGGGCGGCTCTCTCAGCCACTTGGATTGTAGCTGTGGAGCTGGTCAAGGCGTACTGGACATTAGCTGTCTGGCGCTTTCCGTTGACACCCGTCCACTGCACTTGTAGAGAGGCGATGAATGTGAAAGACTTGGCACTGGGTGTTGTGCCCTTCAGCTGAGAAAGCTCGACTGAAAAGGATGTCTGGTATCCTGTGGTGGTTCTTCGTACAAAATCTAATGCGGTGCATCCGTTATCTGTGTTGACGCATACGGATTTGGTGGTGACTTGTGCGATGTTGGCATTGTTGGAGGCCAGAACTACTCCAAAATAGGCAGTTTGAGATGTTCCAAAGGTAGTCACGGGGCTGGCAAGATCGGCAGCGGGAGAGACGACGATCTGTTGGGTGGAGAAGGTAGCTGTTGAGGACACGGGGCAAGAATCTCCAGACTTGACAGAGATCGTTGCTGGATAGGACGAAGGGTTTGGTACTGCACAGTTGGTCTCTGAAGGCAGACACGCGGCGTCGAATTGCAGGTTAGCTTTGAAGTTGAGCCCAAAGCATTGTGGGGCTGTGAATTGGACTGTCTGAACGCAGTTTCCTTGGGCATTGGTGGTACAGTCCGAGATACCTCCAACAGATGTGGTGCGGGAGTCGTCAGCTGTGGGTCTGGTGGGCAACCGGAGGTAGTAGGGTGCGGCTGTCACGGTAGTAACCGTGATGCTCCACGACAACTGAGTGGGGTTGAATTTGACGCCCGTGAGTACAGATACTGAGAGCAAAGTATTATTCATAACTTGGGCTGAAGTGGACAGTTCTGTCGACGTGGGAAAACTAGTTTACCGTAAATATATAACAGATATTTTCACCGAATCACTCACGTCACGTGAAGTGGGATCTGGGAGATCTCGTTACGAGTGATAGAGTCGAATCCGTTGGGAGATGGGATGGTGTACTGACGAGTGGCTGTCAACATGCCGTCATATGTGAACTGAGAACCGGTGGTGGTGGGAACAAGTCCACAGTTATTCAGGACAATGCTCCAATCAAGAGCGGCAGATACTTGATCTCTGCATTCTTGTGGAGAATCAGCGGTCCAAAGTGCGCCAGGGTAGTCGCAAGGTGTAGCAGTCGAACCGAAAGTGACGGTGGTATCTGAGACGTAGGCTGTGGAGCCTGACACCTTCTCATCGTTGACCGCTGGGTTTACGAATACTCCTTGCTCAAGTACCGAGGTCACAGTCAGATGTAATCCGTCCGTGTGAGAAGTCTGCACTACAGTGGCGTTGTAGTTGGAAGACAGTGAATCCACAGGTTGGTATGCACACGTAGTGGGGGGGCGGACTGTACAGTCAGAGCTGGAGAATCCTGGAGAACAAGCGCAAGCAAAGGAAGAGTTGAAGGTCGTGTGTACAGTTCCGTAGAAGCAGGGGGGGAGGGCAGGGGTGGGGGGAGGTGGGGGCACAAAGGCAATGGCCAGCAATACATTCTGAGTAGATGTGAGTTTGCCACACGAGATACAGGTAAAGGCGGTCTGGCCGAGAACAAGTTCCTATGGATGATCAGTATAAACGAAACTGGGAGTGGATACTCACAAACAAGTTCGTGTCGTCCTGTGTGATCACGTATTTGGGAGCTCCAGTGTTGTACTGCAGAGTGGCGGTAGAAATTCCGGGGGTCTGGATGAGTTTGACGAAAGGCTTGGAGAGATCGTTCATCTTGTAAGATCCGAGCCACCTGCCGGTTCCGTCCTTCTGGGATGTCAAATAGTCTCCGAATTCTGGGGGGGTGATCACTAGTCCAGATTCAATCAACGGTGCGCTCAGAGCTTGACTGCAGGTGCTTAAGTCTGTGGGCGTAAGTTTTATTCTCCATTTCAAAATGTTACCGGCAGAGAGGATCCAAATTCCACTTGCAGCGATGACAATGTGAAAGTTTCCATCATCATCTCTCTTCAGTCCGGAGTACTTTCCGGATCCACAGAGAGGCGCAGCGTCGACGAACAAGGTTGTGGCACCTGATCACGTCATTGGGGTCACCTATAGAGGTGGACTTACAGTTGATGGTGGATTTGTGGATTTGACCACCGGCTGACAAGATATAGAGCACCTCGTTATGATCATAGATGATGTCTCCGGGAATGAATGGAAGAGTACAATGGCTGCGGGTGTCAGTCAGGGAGTGATGACGTCTTGTCCTCTACCTCATCTCGATGGTGTTGACATAAGAGTACAGGTTTCCCACTTTGTCCACACCGGCAAAGTTGAGGGCTGAAGCGACTGCGAGAAAGCACAAGAGAAGACCGGCTGCGCTCTTCATTGCTGAAGAAGATATGTTTGTCGAGAGGCACAACCCTCTCCCGTCAGATTAACGTGGTTCGCGTCAAATTTACGGGCTCTCACTTTTACCATCTTAAGGAGGTCGCAGGATCTGGAGAAATAGCACATTTGTTACCGAGATTTCATCCTTTTTAACGTGTTTGGATGACACCGAGCTTTCGAGATCTTTCCGAGATGTTCAGGTGACACGACCGAAAGATCTTATCTGTTCAGGAATGAATAAGACTCCCGGTAATATCACGAGAGCTTACGCGGTTAGAACAGGCCGACACCACACATTGCCCGGTCTTGTCAATTTCAAGGCAGAATTTGGCCAGAAAGGGAGCCGATACGAACCAGAGGATAAGTCCACGAGCAAATTCTGATGACCCTCTCCAATTGGGGGTGTGGCAGTGGTCACAGTTTTTTATTCAAATTCATCATCAGAAATGAATTTATTACTCTCACATCAATTGGGATCCCAATTGTGGCAGCATTCAAGGGATTCCATATGATGATCATTTGTCAGGAAATAATTGACATTGATAAAAATGAAACCGATCTAAGCACAATCGAAGGAATCATCAAAGAATATGACTCCTTCTTCCACACTTCATTGCTCGTCTTCTTTGGTGCATCTCTCATCCTTTCTTCACGCATTTGCGGATTTCAGAGAAGATGCGATATTTGGCGGGAAAATTTGATCTTCAAATTACATCAAAAAGAAATCGACCGACGAGCAATACTTCATTGCTGATCCTGACGCTCGATAAGAAAAATGAATATGAATACTACTGGCTCCTTCTTTGATTCCCCTCTCCAAATCCAAACCAGAGATAAAGAGAACATAACGAGAGCGGTTGGACCTCAAAAGACTTTTGGCACCAACGCAGCTCCAACTACAGTTAGAAGAGCTTTTGGTGATTTGTCCAACAGAGCCGCCACCCGAACTCCTCTCTCTTCCAAAGTCTCTCAAAATCAACCTCAGATCACTCCTTCTATTAAGGCCAGTGTCAAATCGAAGGCTTCAGTGAAGAAGCGCTCTGTTCCAACAACCGCACCAGACACATTTCATAGGTATTATTACATATTAAGAATAGAACATATGAATTGAGCTCTTAAATTTTAGATTGGATGAGAGGGATCTATTCTTCCAGTCCCAGCCTTCCCAGTTGAAGAATTACGATGCCCAGCGGTTGGGTTCTTCTCGGGTATACATTTCCTCAAGAAAGGAGGTCCATTTGTCTGGCGACTACGAGCCCAAACCCATCTCCTTCGACGATATCGAAGATCTTCTTCCAGGTATGTATCTTTTTTGCATACAATAATCTCTGATGATCATAAGAGGAGACCACCTCCTGCTTCTCAGAGGCAGATTTGGAGCTGGATCTTCCAGAGATCTAAAGTATCGACCCGCACATTGTGGAACTGGCTGCTTTGGTGCAAAAGTCCTCATTCAATACAGATACTTTCTCATTATCGATCTCAAATGAGACACTTCCACCTTTATTTCTTCTAATCAAATAAAATCAATGACAAGCCATTCTTGCCACAACCACTGTACATTCACATCCTCAGAAGATATTTTATCAACACCCTTAACCCATGATGAAAGCACCGACAACAGCACCCCAAGAACCAGGGTTGTAGTTCTCGGTCACTGCATTCTGTCCATTGTAGACGATCACATTGGTACAAGCCCTGCATTCCATCAATATCTTTGCATTCGTGCACATTATCGTCTGAGACAGAATAATAAAGACACTGACTTTGTGTTGACACCAAACCAGTGCAAGTTCTGTGTGTTGCTGACGGTGATCGCATTAGTCTGACAATCGCCATTACATCCTCCGTGGTTGTTGAAAAAAGCCCTGAAGTTTGTCAGAAAATTCGGTGAAATTTCCACGAAATTCACCAGAAGCCACTTCCATAGAAGAAAAGGTCAGAACTGTCGGTCACGTGACTGAACCAAGACATTCTGCAGGTGGCATCACCACCCCCACAGTTGGAGAAATCTGGGTCTCCGTATTTCTAAAAATAGATCAGAAGGGTCTTCAGTATGTCAATCTACAACGACACCTGGTTTGGTGACCATGGAGATGGGGCGAGGGTAGATCCAGGGCCCTGCCAGTAGGGTGTCTCACTCTGTTGCATTCCAATAAACACTTCCTTGGCGTTTCTGAATGTTTTAGTCGTGTTTTGGTGTTTGTACAAGTATTTATAGATGATAAATATACGTCTTGACAGCTACCTGAAACTGTACTCATATAGAGTGTGGTGTTCGAAAGCTGTTCCGTGCAACCATGTCTTCTCTCTTGATTCACAGAAGAGTCCTCTGCCCACCGCAATATCCCCGAAACCTCCTGCGGACTTTCAGTGGATTTTCGGAGACACACACAAAATTTGGCGGGAAAAATTTGGCGGGAAAAGAATGCTTACCACCATCAAGGTCGTGATCAGCGGTCCAACCCCACATGTTCTCCACATACGCGGAAGACGATGCTGTCAGGTGGAGCAACACAAAAGCGGCCTTGCAGAGATTTCCACAGTCGTTCTGTCCATGTCATAAATTCGATCATCTACAACCAGCCAAAACCAATCTATACCTGTACGGAGGAACCCCTCGCTCCACCGATACGGAAATGGGTGTTCCAAAACTGTACATCTTAAATGTCGACACATTTGTAGACTCACCCCAACATCACCACCTTGCTTCGCCTTGATGTTCACTTCGACCATCTTAGCCCCAGGAAGTACCTTCGGATTTCAATGGAAAATTCGATGAAAACTCTGGAAGAATTACTGACCTCACCAACAGTGAATAACAGATCAGTAAATTGAGCCACTCCGACATCACCAGCATTTCCCACCTAACTTTGTCAGTTTCTTGGGAAATTTCACTGCAATTTCACTTTGATCATGGCCTTGGGGTTGTTTTCGTCCTTGAAATTGTTTCCAAAACCAGATATGGTACTCCATGCTTCTCCGTGCACTCTAGAATTGGCGGGAAAAAACAATGTGTCCGATATCTTGTATGTACCGTGGGGGAAATAGAGAACCTAAAAATAGAACTTAATGACTGGTGATGACGTCATCACATATGTTATTGCGCACAAAATCGAAAGTTCTGAGAAATATCATATTAAATTTCGGCCCGAATATATGTGAAATATCCGAGAAAATTCATGTGAGATTTCACGGAAATTTCTTCACCTTTCCAGTGTTTGCTTTGATGATATTATTGAGAGAGTCAGTGTCATCATGCACTCCATCACCAGACACAGGATATCCTTGCACGCTCTTCACATTCACAACCTGGAAAATTCAGCGAAAATAGATGGAATATTCGGAGAAATGACCTGTGACGCGTTGTAGTCGGAGAAGGTGGGGGGAGGGAGGGTCAGGTACTTCCCGTCATTGCTCAATAATCCTTGGCTTCTGGAGTTCTGGTATGTTGTCCCTGTCTGGTGTGAACCTGTACAACGTAAATTCTTCAATCTACAACTATGTTTATGTCCAAATCCTCTTGATCACAGTTTTTTTCTGTGAATTTTCGCCGAAATTCAATTTTGAAAGTTACCTGTAGATGGACCACCCTGGGTGTACGCGTTTCCGTACAACCACACACCGGCCACGTCATCACTCAATATCGTCTGTCCACCGGCTTGTACAACCTGGACAGATCAACCTGAAATTCCAACGAAATTTCATTACGTTCTGACAGTTGGGACCTCTTTTGAAATTCTCGAGGAGGAGTGTGTGATCACCTGACGAAATTTCAACCAAATTTCCACCAAGTTTCACGAATTTTACCTGAATTTTCACTCTTGGTTCTGATGACGGTGCCTGAAAATGTCAGAATCTCAATGTACATGAAATTTCAATGAGATTTCGTACCGATGTTGGAGGCGGTTGAATCGAGCAGCAGGACACTGCCTACGGTGTTACTGCTGGACTCCATGTCTATACCGACACTCAAGTTACCGAAGGTCACATCGATGAAGACACAGTCGAAGCAGTGAGCGACGTAGATTCCTGTGGTGCACCCGTCAAAGTGCAGACTCTTTAATTCGTATTGTTGGTTGTCCAGGTTAAGCCCAACGGCTCCTATGTCCAATGAGATGGAATGTACCAGAGGATCATTACCTCCAATGAAGGTCAGATCGCCCATCATGGTTCCACTGCCACCCTCTGGTGTTGCGAGACCAGTATGACCGGAGGAATACAGAGGCATGTTGAAGACGACATTAGTCAATTGAGTCGCTTGAGAGACAGACCAATCAAGGAGTAAGAAGGTCTGGTCCTTATTCACAGAGGTGGAGTCTATCATGAAGTTTCTGATGCCGAGATAAAAGTTGGTGGTGGCATCAAACTTGGGATCCTTTCCATAGATCATGACACCTCCATTGAAGTTGGAGCCGGCTTTCAGAATGGGCAAAGACATCGGATTTCCCATCAATACCGTGCCAACATAGATCTGTATGGGCGAGTCCATACGGTAGGTTCCAGCAGGGAAGTATACGACTGCTGGCTGTAATGTCGTGCCGAAAGCTCCGCTACCTCTTTGGGCGGAGGACGAACCATCTGTTGTGTGTCAAAAAATGGTGTCGTGGCAAATCAGAGTTCACCTGAGATGGCCTTTTGAATGGCCGCAGAAGAGTCGCTGTTGCCGCTGGGATCTGCTCCATAATCGAGAACATTACGAAAGACCTTGTAAGAGTTTGGATCGTCAATGAAAGGAGATCTTCCATTGTGCTGGACTTTCTCGTACCAAAAAGAGGAAGCATCAGCAAAGGAGCTCTTTGATCCCCTGAACGGTCTCGATTTGTAGTCTATATGCCTGACGGCAAGGGCAGCCGACACAAGTAGAACCAGCGAGATGAGGAGGTGTGCCTTGATCATCTTCTGGTAGTTGTATTGTATTTGTCCAAGTTTGTCGGACGACTCTCATCGTAATAAAACCTGCCAGTTTTGGCATGTTATGAGCTTTCCATTGAACATTCTAGTTACACACGTGATTCTCACGGTACGACTGAAGCCTAACCGTGGATTCTGCCATACAACTATTTGTCTTTCGAGTCTTCTGCCGTCTTTGACGCATAGAACCGAGCTGATCGAGCAATCGACGTAGTCGATGATGACGCATGACGTCGTTGTTTATCTACACCAGAATTCTTTCTTCAATAAATTCGGTCTGGTTTTTATACGCATTTTATTCTGTTTTTTCTCAAATAAATAATTCACAACACACACGAGCATCTTTATTTATTGAGAAACACAATAAAATATCTTTGATATTAATTTCCTCACTAGCAGTGGTGCCACTGTTGAGTTCTGCATGTTGTTTGTGATTTGCAGCAATGTGGTGTCCGAGCTTTTTGATCTTAGGGGTTGCCGCAATTCTCTTTGATGCAGTATCTGATTCTAATGAATGTTTGGCAGAAGGAGGTGTTGCTCCAAAGACACATTGCATTGTATTATTATCCCAGGATTTAATATTCGAATAAATTATGTATTTATTGTGGTGCATCTACAACAAACTGATCCAACATCTCGAAATGTCTCTGGAATGTTCCTTCATCTCCCTCGAAATAGTTCTGTACAAATAATCTGTCTGATAACACCCCCTCACACCCCTCCACAAATGTCTACAATATTGATTCAATTCCTCTGGCAAAAATAATAAAATAAAATATATAATTATTTGGAATTGTAGACGATGGAAATATTTCGGACCTGATGCTCTTGATTGATCCATTTTCTTTCTGGACTTAACTGCCTTGGACTTCCGTGCACCCAAACTTTCGTCGAATTTTCTTGGAATTTTTGCATACTGATTCTGATGACGTCAGGATTCGTAGGAAATCTATGCCCGTCCACCCAATGTATATCACTGATCTACAATGGTCAGAGGATTCACCAAGCTCTATAGACACGAACTCTTCTTGTAAAGTTTTGGATGATGTTATGAGATGACCACATCACTGCCCTCCCCTGGGCTGTCTGGTTCTTACGAATATTTCCAGAAGTTTCCCAAGAAGGTAGATCTACAACGGACTCTTCATCCTCCCAGTCCATGATGTATTTAGACTTCACGTCATTATTTGAAGTGGCGATCTCTGCCAGAAACTCATTCAAAACAAGCACACCTGTAGTTGTCACCTCTATAAACCTTTATATCTGATGATGCGAGTTGAACGGATGACCTTTGCTGAATGCAACACAAATGACCGGAAATTCTGGCTCGATTGGGCTTCCAATGTTTTGCAACAACTTTTCCAAATGTACAATGGACATTCCAGGTCTTAACAGATTTTTGAACACGCTAAAGCTATCTATCTTGTGTGCTGGTCTGGTTTGTTTAAAGAATATCCTCAATAAAACGGTTACAATACCTGACGATGATGATGTTTGGTTTTGTCGCTGCAAATTTTTTGGCTAAAATCTGAATGTGATCAGCATTGGACAATCGTTTTGACACTGACTTCAGCAGTCTTTTCCAAACTATATCTGAGAAATTGTATGTCCCCAAACCGTGCCATCCTCTCTTCGGTGTCTTGAACATCACCCTTCAGATAATAAAGACTCATCCGGATCATTTTTAAAGAAGGAGATCATTACTCACTGGGAAATAAAGAAGGTTTATTTTGGCTTCCTCATGTGGCAATATCAAAACCTCATTTGAGACAAGGTGGCCTGTCACCACTCTTCTTACGAACCGATCTGGTGCAGCTGCGCGAGAGCGCGGAAAAACGCTCATGATGTTTTGCATTTCGATGTTACTCCGCGATTCGGCTTGATTTTATGGCTTCTTTTCGTTGGCCAACGAAAATTCATTTTGCGGAAGAAAGCCATCGCACCATCAAGTCCGTGTCTGAGAGTCTTCCAGCATCTCTGTTTAACTTTTTCTTTTCGTAGAGCTCAGAAAATTAGTTTTTATCACCATCTTTGGGAATGATTGGAAGGTGATCTCTCTCGCAATGCAAAATGGCTGATACACTTTCACCAGACCCAAAGTGGATCATAATACGGTTCATCATTGTGTATGCCACCACTGCCGCAGCTTCTCGAGTGCCAAAAATTGAGGGAAAACACAGAGATATTACGAATTTGGCAGTACGATAAAGACCGCGCACATTGCGGTAAGAGCTTCCCCGAGATGACAACGTCCGGACACGGAAAGCACGAAGGACTCACATCCCGCCCATTAATTTCCAGGAGGGTGGCCTCGTAGAGGTGACTTCTAAACGATGCATCAGCACTTCTTCATCTGACCCTTTGTTTAGATACATGGCAGGAGATCCACAATTTGCAGCGCAATGCACAGAGGGTAAGATTGAGAGGATGGGATTACCTCTGACAAATTCAGTTGTGCTTTCTTTCAAAGATCTGCTGTCATACTGTGATTCTGGCATCTCTGCCTTGAAGCTTTTAGACTTCGAGAAGAAATTCTCTGAGCATGCTGATCGCATCGCAGCAAAAGTGTCAGGCACTAATGGACAGGGTATTATCATTTTCCCACCTCTTTCCTTGTATTGATTATTTTCTAGTTTCAGACATTGCCGCGAAAAATGGTCTAAAGGAATTGCAACAAGCATGTTACCAAGGTTCTATTCTTCATTTTTCGAAAACAGGCATCAATTAACACCTTTTCAGAGATCTATGATCACTATAGTGCTGAAGACAACATCAGATTAACAGAGATGATTCAAACGATGAGAAACATCAGCAGTGCCGCAGATCTTCCTGCCCGAAATCACCGACAAAATGAGGACAGAGACAGTCCCTCTTCCGTCGTACAGACTGAAGAAGAAGCCCCGTAAGTCACACGAGTCTTTCAGACTCCTCGCTGATATAATGTATAGAGTTCTAAAGAGAGGTTGGGGATGCACAGGTAGGGATGTCCTAGGAGGTATCAAAGAGAGAATTCCTCTCATCAGTTGGATACCAAAATATACTCGCCACAAGTTTGTTGGCGATCTCATTGCGGCCTTAGCCGTGGGTCTCATGATCATTCCACAAGGAATGGCTTATGCTTTACTCGCTGGAATGCCTCCAATTTTTGGTATATTTTCATGATCAGATCGATCGATTTGTTGTGTATCATCAGATCGTGACCTCTATAGGACTTTATACTGCTTTCACTCCGCTCATCGTCTATTTCTTCTTTGGATCATCTCAAGAGTTAGCCATTGGCCCTACAGCTATGGTGTCTCTCATCCTTCCCACTGCTGTGGGCGACCTTGCCGTTCCACAGTCTGAAGAGTACATCCCCATCGTCATCTTCTTTGGATTTGTCTATGGTATTCTCATGTTTTTGTTGGGGTAATAATCTTCTCATCTCTTTCCAAATATTGTCCATCACCTCTCATCTCATTTTCTGTGTCTGATTCGACAGATCATCTTCCTAGTGATTAAATACAACACAGATTATTCAAAATCGGCACACTCTTAGAGAACATCCTCTCGAGACCAGCTCTCTCTGGATTCACACAAGGAGCCAGTATCTTAATCGCCTGCTCACAATTAAAGAGTGTGTTGGGATATCACCCAGACCCACCTGTTCCTTATACTGTGGACAATCTGATTCATGCATTGATAGAATACTTTCCAGAGATCAACTGGTGGACAGCCTTGATCGGCATACCTGCATTAGTCATCATCTTGGTGATGAAAAAAGTGAAGAAGACCTTCCCAACAATTATATTAATCTTGTGCGCCGGTATCTTCTTGAGCTACCAATTGGACGTCTATAAGAATGTAAGTATATAAAAATTTTTTAAAAATAAAAAAATAAAAATAAATGATCGTGCAGAAACACATAGAGATTGTCGGACAAGTACCACCAGGTCTCCCAAAGCCAAAAGCGGTCTCAGGAATTCTGGACAGAAATCTCCTCACTGACTCTATCGGCTCCATTGTGGTTCTGACCTTTGTTGGTTATGCAGAGTCTATCTCTGTCGCAAAGAAATTCGCAGGTCAGTCCTGAGATATCAAATAACAAGATATCATACCGAAAAACGAGATGTCATGAACAAGCCGTAAAAAAATAATAAGATATCTCTACAAAAAAGAGATGTCACGAAAGATATCATGACGTCATCACGAAAGCGACCGAGATATCATGCCATAAATAATGATATCTTTTTCAGCCGAGAACCAATACAACCTCTCTGTCAACCAAGAGCTCTTTGCCTTAGGACTCTGCAATATTATTTGCTGCTGGTTCCAAGCCTACCCCGTAGCCGGTTCCCTCCCCCGTACTGTCGTGAACGCCCACACCGGGTCAAAGACACCCCTGGCCACACTCATGGCCTCTATTATCGTCGGTGCTATGCTTTTGTTTGGTACTTCTCTGATATTTTACACTCCACTGTGTATATTGGGTGCCATAGGTATTTTATTTTTTATTGTTGATTGTTTTGTTATTATTTTTATTGTTATTTTTTCAATTTGAAATAAAAAATTTATTATTTTTATTCTTTTTGTTATTATTATTTTTTCAATTTGAAATGAAACATGATATTGAGAAAAATTAAATCGGGGTAGTGATGAGCGCGGCGTTGTCCATTGTGGATTTTTCTGAGCCCAGATATCTGTGGAAGGTTGGTGCTAAGGCAGACTGTGCCAGTTTTATCCTGACTTGGATTGCCACGGCATTCTTCGGGCCTATATTAGGTGTCGCTACCGCTGGTCTTGTCTCTTTATGTCAAGGTATGATATCGTATTTTTTGAACACTGTGACACATGTGATGTCATATTGTAGATTGACACTTCGAGAATTATTTATTTCTGTTTATGTGCTATATTTAGATTCTTGAGGAGCTGATGAATCTTTGTTCTAAAAATAGATTTGCTGACATGGACAGTGATTTACCACTCTGGCAGACCCGACGTCTTCGAGGAGGGCAGACTGCCCGAATCTTACGTATTCAAGAACGTCTTAAGGTTTCCCAAGGCAACCGTAACCAGCGGTATCGTGGTAATTGGAGTATCTGCCCCCAGGCTGTCATTCTACAACTTCTCGTGGTTCAGAACTGGTGTTGAGACAATTGAGGCGAATTATCCCGCCCGCAAATTGGTATTATGGGATATTCGTGATCGTATTCTGATGTCTTTGAAGGAGGAGAGCATCCCGGTTGTGATATCACCTGCGACATCGCCACCACCTTCCCAGAGTCTTATAGATAATGATGTCATGATGACCAGTAATGGAAATTCTGATCATGTCAATATCCCCCTGGAAGATATAACAAACGAGTGAGATATTTCTTTTCTTCAAATTTGCAAGGACAGACAGTGCGGCATTTCGCACTGCGGCTCTGCCGCAGTACAAAGTACAAATCCGTGTTTGTGGAACGATGTTTGGTGGTTATATGGAAGAGACAAAGCCCCTTCAGATATGTAGCATAATGTCTATATTGTATAGTGTGCATCAGAGCCACAGTCCGCATAACACTACTGCGGCAGAGCCGCAGTGCGAAATTGACCAGTTACGTTCTTAACAGAAAAAATCCAAACGTTGTGTTATTTTCTAACAGAGCGTTGCTACGCCTGTGCTGGTATTGCACAAAGCCACAATAACCATTTTGGCGGCACAATAACAAAAACCCGAACCAGTTCCTCACAATGACAGGACCACCTCTACTCATTCTAGCCGGCTCCACACGATCATTTTTGACTTTGCGCCGATAGAGGATATTGATGGAACTTGTATATTATACCTATTGGAGATGAGACAATCCTACAAACAAAAGAACATCGCTTTGATATTCGCACAAGTCAAGGCAGCAGTTGTAGAACAACTCAGGGTGATTTTTTATTTATTTTATTTTTATATATTAACGGATGTTTAGATCACAGGAATCGTAAAGCAAGAGGAGGAGCACAGAGTCGTATTCGCTTCTGTTGCTGATGCTGTGCAATTTGCATCAGGGCACAAACTCTCAGCACCCGAATTGACAAGCACACAGGTCTGTGCTCCTTCTTAAAAATACATTTCTGAATACGACAGATTTTGGAGCAGAAATACCCCGTGATCAAACTGTTTACCGCCGACTACAACGTTGACGAGAACTTGATCACTTTCTGAAGAATCTTAATAAATCAATAATTATACACTCGACTCATTTACTATTGACGCAACTCTCTTGGGTGTCCACAACCACCACAATATCTATACTCCGAGCCCTCTCCAGGCCATTTCAGTCCACAGGATCCACAAGATACTCCTTACAATAATTTAGTTTCGAATCGGTGAATAATCGTATCGCAGCCCAATAAAATTTGTTTAGAATTTCAAAATATAAGAATTATGTGGTTTGGACCTTTTGACATGCAGTTAGTTATCGTGAAAATGCACGGTATGGTCGTTACCACACATAATTTAGTTTTATATGTTTTATAAAGTGTGCAAATATGTAGAAATTTGAATGTTTTCTGCCGAAATGTCATCATTTTTTCGAATTGATTTCTCACTTGAATGTTTTTCCACGTCGGGTTGTGGTTTTGATCGTGGAATAAACCTTCTCTGTCTTAACTCTCTTCTGATGGGTGTTCGGTCTATTTCGTCGCGGGTGGCTGGATCTGGTGGCCTGTGGATCATCAGATGACTTTGATTTCTTCGCGCTCACTTGAGTTGTGATGGCATGATCTTTCTGAACATGGGAATCCTTGATGGAGCGGGAGTGATCTGCATGTTCCCCGGCCTTATGGGTTTATAATCTCTCTTGAGCTCTTTAGGTTTGGTGTCGATGTTCATTTGTGAAGAGTTTAGGTTTTTTGTGTTGTTCTGTACATGTTGTTGGTTGTCGTTCCGTATTGTCATCTTCATTCTTCTGTTCCGTTGTTGTACCAGTAGTTTTGATTTCGGTGGTGGTTTCTGTGGCTGTTCTTTGGGTTTCTGTGTCTCTGGGGTGTGATGCACGATGAAGGTCTCTTCTATATCTGATTCTGAGCTGTTATCTGAGGTCGAGGCATCGACGAGAATCTCTTCTGCTATTTCGGGGTCATCTTCCTTGATGTTGTTTAGTGGATCGTCGTTTTGTCAGTCTCTTACCGATTCGATCATCTCTTCGATCTCATCATCTGACCTGTCTGGACTCGGCGGTTGCATCTGTGGCGACCTTTTGGGATATTTTGGTGGTGCTGGACGAGGCATTTTTCCCGTGTGTTCAGGTGCTGACTTTGAGTGATACCCTACCATAATGAACATATTGAATTAGAATCATCGTGCATTTGTACCTGGCAGCATTTTGGTATTTGATGCTGTGGGTTGTGATTTTGGTCGACAGCTCTTTGAATGGAGTTGCAATCGGTCAAAAGGAAAGCTTCTTCCACACCTCTCACAAGGAATTGGAGTTTTGTAAAATAATATTAAGGCTTGAGAGTTGTACTTGTCCAAATAAAAATCGTCATCTGAGAGTGTGGGGATCTTTGCCCCTGGTGCTTTTGGTTCCTCCCATTGTTTGCTGCTGTGTTCTGCGAGCTTGCGAAAATTGGCTCGATGTTGAGCTCTGCATTTCTCTTGATGAACCTCAATTGCCTCTAACGACTGATTTTTACCGCATAAATAGCATGTGACAAACCGTGTTTTCTGCATTGGTTAACAGACGAAATGATGAAAGATGTCACCCGCAAAGCCTTTCTAGGTTCTTCTGTAGGGTTATTCTTATTGTTGTATTCGCCTGCGCCGTTACAGTGTAAAAAATGTGATCCAAATCGTTCGTGTCCAAATGATCGCGAACATTTTGGACAAGCGATGAAACTCTACCCATTTAAGCCTCAAGTGATGATCGGTCACTCACCTTCTTGAAGATTTCAGTCGCCTCTTCATTGTATTTGATGATATCTTCCTCATCGTCATTTATGGAGGGCATACTCAGTGTTGGCTCCTTCACAGGAGGGATTGCTGCCATGAAACTTGCAGCGTATGAAGATGGGAGATAATTTGGCAGTTCTTTCAGTTTCTGTTGCCTATGGATAATGCAATCTTCCACGTGATCCTCCATTTCACCAAAGCCTTTGAATTGCCCACATATATGGCAGACAAGACCATCGGTCAGTTCGAACATCATGCCTTTGACACTCAAGGCGTCTGAGATTTGGAGCCGTTGCAATTTGACGTAAACGTCTTTATTTCCGACCTAATTTTAGAGCTCCACGCTTCCACATTTTCATTCGCAAAAATTGTGTCTAAGCGACACTCAGGCTGACACCACAATATATATACTAAAAAACATAGGCATAACTAATGTCTATCAGAACTATGTCTTTATGTCAGGCTTTATCTGCAGCTTCAGCCTGGCTGGTGCCTTTCGAAATCTTTGAATCGTCTTCGAGGTTTAATATTTCCTGGTATCAGATTGGGCGTCTTCTTACCGTGATTCAGCACGGTTAGGAGACGTACACTCCCAATTATCCCAAAGAAGTCTCGTTGTAGAAGGTCATGGTAATATTTGTTTTTATTTTATTATCGTTGAGAGGCGATGGAGGACAACAGGGTCTTCCTTCAGAGGTGCATATTCTATGCCTCTGGTACTTTTCAAGTTTCTTTTGAAGAGTTGGAACAAGTTATTTTAGACAACGGAGGCACCCTCGTTGACACTTTGGACGAAAAGGTTCATCGGCGTGACAACTTGGTATTAAATATTTAAAGGTGACACACATGATCGTCGGTGATGAAGCTTCTCTGCACGATCTCACAAAGGCCCAAGAGCTTGGCCTCACTCTGGTCGATGACAGTTACATCCTCGCAGCTGTTCAAGTCGAGAAGGTAGTCGCACCGTGGTTCTCAGCAGAGGTACATCTTTACTTGTCATCGCTTTCCATTTGACGATGAACAGGAGTCCTCTTGGGACATGAACCTTTCCTCTTATTTTGGCTCTGTCTCTCTCTCAGAAGACTCTTTCTCTGAGTTCTCTCTGACCGATGGTTGGCCATCTCTTCTCCTCCCCAAACAACTGATGATCACAGAGACCGAAGGAACTAATTCGCCAGACATGAAGAAAGAAGCTCAGGTGATCGAGGTCGAAAGTGAACCAAGTGACATTTCCTGCACACCCTTGGTGGAGAAAGTGAGAGACCTTGTCCTCAGAGGAAAAGAACAAGAGGAGGAGCACCCTCAGAAGGCTTTGTCTATTTATGAAGATGGTTATTCGCTCATTATTAATTTAATAATAATCATTGCAGCTTTTACGATGATGCCTGAAAGCAAGGCCCTGGAGGCGAGGATAGAAGCCATCAAAAATCGTCTCACAGCCCCCGTGAGAAAACCTCTGAGGGACATCACCAATTTGCCCTTCATCAGGACAAAGATCCAGGAAAGTCCGTCACACTTGGCAGGAATTTCGAAAATGACTTTGTACAGTACCCAGAAAAGCCCATCAGAAAGCCTATGAGCTTCAAGCCGAAGAAGGTAGAATCAATCTCGTTGGATCCTCCTCATGTTAATCAGAAATCTCGGATTTCTGATGTGTTCACGAAGATCGATACCCCACCACCAATCATCGCGGCCTCTGCGTCCTCAGGACAACTTCGCAATAACGTCTTCTTCTTGCACGGTGATCCATTCGCTCTCTTTGCCGACTCACATGCCACAGGGAAATTCCATCACTTGAGCCGCCAGCTCATAAGGAACCTCATAGAGGCAGAAGGAGGAAAGGTGGTAGGGAAACTGACAGAGAAGGTCAGCCATGATCATAAAGAAAATGTAACACCACAACAGGTGACACACATGGTGTATAGCGGTGACTGCAACGACCCATTGTTCAAAAAGGCCGAAGAACTTCAGATCCACATTGTGGACGAGTATTTCATAGACAAATTAGTGCGCAGACAAGAGAAGAAGACGAAATAAACCTTTCAGACACCCGCTGATTGATCTGCATGATGTGGTGTTTACCAAGTTGAAATTGAACAAAAATCCACAAAAATAATTTTTTATTTGTTGAATGTTGATAATTTCTTATTTTCAAGAGAATCACTTTTCCTTTATTTTTGTCTGTGTTGACATTTCTCTCTTCGATTGGATATAATGCCTCCTCGCAATCTCCTGCCATTTCTGCAGAACGAGTAACCTCTGCTGAGAAGATGGCCAGGTGGACATGTTCAAACGAACTACGTCTATAAGTATCGTATCGAAGCAGGTGTGCCGCAGTGTTGTATTTGCAGCGATCTCGGTGCCTCTGAGCACGGCTTTGCCAGATTAAAAACACCTCACAAA
The DNA here is from genome assembly GCA_002081555.1 of Protostelium mycophagum. Classification (NCBI taxonomy): domain Eukaryota; phylum Evosea; class Variosea; order Protosteliida; family Protosteliaceae; genus Protostelium; species Protostelium mycophagum. The sequence continues at coordinate 51,587 of MZNV01002169.1, read as the reverse complement.
TACACCATCAAAACCTGTCTTTGTAGACTGTTTAGAAACAATCTATTTATGGCCTCTGCAAGATATGTTATTCTCCTTGCCAGCTCTGCTGCGACACAAAATGAAGTCGTAGACATAGTGACATGATGAATTACTGAATCCTGGGGTGGTATTGAATTTCTTCTCCTCTTCGACCATCCTCTCAAAGAATTTTGGCGCCACGCGGAAGTCGTACAGCGCCCTTGACATCAATACAAGCCTATTGCGTGTCATCATGACGTCATAAACATGTGAAGCCATCACGATGTCTACACGGTGATGATATCTTACCCGATGAAATCAGCCTCTATTTCTGAATTTTTCCAGAAGGGAATATTCCACAATAATTCAAAGAGCTATCATTAGATTCAGTATTCTTCAAGATGAAATAAATATTTATTTATTCTTGAAAAATTATCGTCAAATTCTAAATTTAAAAATAATTACTGGAGGTAACAAGAAGCCGGTCCTCATGAAGATATCACATCCCAAGTTGAATGTGAAGAACAGACAAAGATGTACGACGTTGGCGCCGAGATGATGCGACAGTATGTGGCCGATCTCATGTCCGATCACGTTTGCCAATTCATTCTCATCCTTGATCGATTCCATCATGGAGGTGCTCATCAATATTGTACCTCCTGTATTTATATAAATATACAGAATGTCTGTTCAAATATGATAATATAGACCTGGCCTTCCTAGTGCAAGCAGTGTGTCTGTGTCTGCGACCTGGAATTTCCAATTTAAAGAGTTCAACTCTTCTGAGCCTGAGCACTTTATCACTCGCAAGGCGATCTTTCGTAATAATTCCACCCTCTATAGAAGTTAACTGTTGATCAAAATGTGAAAATATTACTGGATCGTCATCTGGTAGAAATTTAAGATAAGGTTCTGTGAATATTTCAAAAGCCTTCTCTGCTATAAACTGCTCTGCAGAGTGACTGATCAGCTGGTGTTCTCTGGTCCGTTCTGATCATATTAATAAAATATAGATCATGATTAATGTAATTGTCCAAACCTACTATCGGCATGTGATCTTGATTAATGAGGATAGAGACAAGGATCACGACTACTGTTATAAGAAGAAAAAGGCCCAATTTCCTCCTGATCTTTCGATACCAAGAAACTGCACTCGTTAGAATTGTGTCTTTACCTTGGTTCACTTACATTTGAATAAAAAGTATCTCTCTAAACAACAAATGACAACATTTGTGGTGACGAAGGTGATTGAAAAGTCTCTACTGAATGTGAACAGGTCATTTCTTGAACAAAAACGTATCATGTATTAATTCTCGCATTTCTGAGCCAACCGACAATATGGATATGACGAACAAAGATCATCACCTTTTTTGGATACTTTGGCTGTGAAAGTGTGTAATAAGTTGTGTGGATCGTGAATGTGCAAGACTTGGCGAGATCTGAAAGAGTGGTTTTTGAGTTCTTGTGATCTGAGACTTAAAAAGGAGTTGAAATGAAGAGAACTTGATACTCTTTGAGCGGTTGTTGAAAGAGGACACTATCGACTTTAGAATGATATTATGCTTATGGTATTGTATCCTTTGAAGACTCATCGGACGCACCTGAGAAATGCCGTGTGTCCTGAAGGGCAGATCTATAACCTCTACAGACAAACACCGAGTGTAACATCTGGATGTCGATGCCGCGATTTGCCGTCACCTTGGCCCAAGGTGTTTCAAGATGAAAGCACAGCAAACTGGCAAAAATTAGTACTCACGATGACCTCCTCAGAGGCCTAAGGTGACAACGTTAAAGACATTACTCACCCAGGTTTCCTCTCGTTTTTCGGTGAATATTCAGCAATTTTCCGAGTAAATAATGTCGACTACCACAGATGTTCGGGAGTGTCGACAATGGAAGATGTGATTTTTGTGAGATTCGCTGTCTCAGAACTGGGACTCCTCATTTCAAACAGAGACGACAACAGGTGACGAACATCCCATGTTTATAGAGGAGTGTTGTTATGGTTCGTGACCGTGTGACATGATTCAGGGGACACGTTTTCATAATCAGAGGTTGACGACAGAAGATGATGACGTCCTCTCCTCAGTCTCAATTTTCGTGGAATTGGCAGAATAGCCCAGTGTCAGAACCCTCGGCCATTTCCATGCCTCATTTGCAATACTCTTCTCCTGTTCAATCTCCAACACTTGGCTCACCCGCACAAAGAAAGAGAGAGGATGAACTCCTCTCTTTGAGTCCTCATTTGGGCATACAGAAGAAGAATAAGACAAAAACGAAGATAAGCTCTCCGTTGATACAGAGCCCCAGAATTTCTAAGAAGGCAGAAGACGATAAATTGGCAAAACGAATCAGAGAATCGTATGCTTGCCTCAGACATCGCGCCATGCATAAAAGGTAGGCAACCTGCTAAAAGTGTCCCGGTTTTGACTCTTAAAGGTGCCCCGCTGAATGTCCTGAGCGACGGATACCAAAACCCCTCCCTGTTGCCCAGGAACGGTGGCAAGTGCAACAAGTCAGACAGACACCTTCACCATTATTGCAAGCTGTCAACAGCCCAAACACCATGAGAGTCCTTCAAGACTTTCAGAATGCACACATTTCGAACCCACAACCCACATCGAGAAGAGAATCCTTCGACATGCCTCCAACTTCTTTCGCCAACGTTCACAAGACAGACTCCGCTATGTGGGATCATATTGCCCTCTCATCTTCTTGGGGACCGGGAGAATGGGCAGACGAAACATGGCAGGACGTGTCCTCTTCAAGCCTTAAATGGGAGTCTGGATCTGGAGAGAGCCAAGATGACAGCTCTCCTTTAAACGATCTGGACAGCTGGTTCGTAGATGGGAACCCAGGACCACTCACAGGCTTTACCGACGAGGAGCTCTCAGCAGTAGCACGATCTGTTGACTCCACACAACTACTACTACACGAGATGGAAGAACAGCACTCGTCCATGTCGTCCGTGTCACTGCTTTTAAAAATAGTTCTGACGAGAGATCAGATCGAGAAGTAAGATTTCGTGACGTAATCTGGTGATGAAATGTTGAAATAGAACAGTTGGATTGAGGATGAGCTGTTCTTAAAATCCTTGAGAGGATTCTATGTTCGAGTTCGAATCGCAGAACTAAATGGCATACAAGTTCATCGGATAGGCTGCATCGTCGAACACAGAGAAAACTGTTTCAAACCCAGCTATAACGACACCGGCATGGGTCTCATCGTCCACTTTGGATCGACAGGACAGCACATTGTATCAATATCCTCCATAGCCAATTCACCACCAGATCAGGCAGAAGTCAACGACTGGGCCGTAGACGCCGAAAGAAATCACATCACGATCATGCCAGAGGAAGTTATAGAGAAGCAGCAGATAATCAGAATACTTAGCGGAAAAGGATCAGCATACTCCTCTCATTGATCATGCCTCCATCATCGATCATGTCACTATCATCATGATCCTGCTCGATTACAGCCACCAGGCACGCTGTACATATAAATATAGGTTTATATAGATTTTATTTAGTGTCGAGACTCCCGCGGATTCCGTTGTCGCTTTGTGCCCTTGTTGGTATTAATGTTGGTGATCTGGGAACATTGTACACCTGGCATAGTTAAATCACTTTATTCTTTGTTAAAATATCGTGGCCAAGACTGCTGGTTGTACACAACTTTTTGACTGTCGACGACCCCGTATTTCCGATACCAGAGCGTTGTAGATGGGGAAAGACATTTTTCTGTACGGCAGGGCCGCAAAGTCTTGATTTGGTGTATGCCCAAATAATAAATCACCTGACTGGCAAAGAGAAGCCTCTTCTTTGTATCATTCTCCTTCTTCATCAGCATCTAGAGGATATCAATAAAGAGATCATGATGTGAAATGACTCACTCCTTCCTCTGCATCGAGCATGATCTCATCGATGTGGAATATTCTGCTCTCTGTTCTTCGCATCTACACGAATTAGAATGATGATGGACCATCATACAGAATGTCCATGATGATCTTACCAATTCGGTGCACTTCTTCGCAACGATGAGGTTATCTGAGTCTATAGCTGCAGTCCGCTGCTCTGTAATCATAGACAGTTGTTTCTCCAAGAATTGACGGTCAGTCTTCAAACTGTTTACGGCTGTGGAGTGTGAATATCATCTAAAAATAGAGCCATTCTAAATATAGAACTCACTGATGGGGTTGGAATTTGATTTTGTGAGAGAGGAGCGGGATGACTTGGACTCTGTAGATAGAGAGGATGACCTCGCCTTACCGACTAATGCTGCAAGTGTGCCCCTCATAGTACTCGTAGAACTACCCACATGAATATATTTTTCAATTTATTTTTGTAAATATATTTTTGGAAATAAAAATGATTCTCATGAATTATATTTCTACGTACTGGGAGCTGGAGGAGTTCTTCAGCTTATTGGATTTAGATTTTGGTGAAGCTCTTGAGGACGGGATTGCATTGGTTCTTTCTTCTAATTCTGTACATCTCAATTCATCCGCTCTGCACATCGTTAAGACGTCATCATCATGTGAATCAGAATGACATGAGAAGAGGATCAGAAACACAAATGTTACCTTGATAATATAGAGGATATCTGCTGTTGGTTATCCTCTTGTATCAGTTGTAGAGGCGTCTCCTTGTCTGCGTTCAACGCCTAGAAGAATTTATTCCTTTCTTCGTATTAAGACTGCGGCTTTGCCACAATAGACATCCATGCTTTTGTGCGGCAAAGGCATTCTTCAAAATTCATCAATAAAAGATGATCTCATACCTTTGCATCGGCACCGAGCCTGAGCAGTTTCTCTACACAACCAGAGGATCCATAAAAACATGCCACGTGTAGCGGTGTGTCTCCCCTGTGGATGTCATTATTACTCATGATTACGTCATGGGGATCAAACTTACAGTCTATTTTTAGACTCCATGTTAAATCCCCAATCCACTAATTTTGTGACGGCTTGCTTATAGCCGTGTCTGCAACATTCATGCATCAGCCCATTTCCCGGTGACACCTGATGTCTTTAGAGTCGATCAACATCGATAAGATCACCTCATAATCTTGGCCCTCTTTATTTGCCCTGGCCAAACGTTCAAAGATGAGCTCATCTTGCATCGTGATGGCATGATGTATCGGCGCTCTAATAAGAACAATTATAAACTGCATCAGAGTGAGAGAAGACTACCGCACCTCTTAAGGGCGTCCATTACGGTTGGATCGGCACCGGCAGCCAATAGTAGTTCTACGATATTGGCATTACCGGCTCTAACAGCGATGTGCAGAGGAGTGCTGCCCATTTTGTTTCTAGAACTAATGAAAATAAGTCATCACATAATCACATCCAAACGGATTCTGCTCACCCAACACTGGCGCCACTCTCCAATAATACTTTGATGGTGGAGGATGAGCAGGCATCACAAGCAAGATGTAGAGCATAGTCACCCGTATCCTCGTCTTGTGCGTTGGTCAACTTCTAGAGGAGCGTGAGTTTTTGTTGATCAGAAAGAAAGAACTTACTAATCCATCTTTCTGTGATTTTTGTAAAATGGAAGATACCGCTTTGTCATCACCATCTAATACAGCGAGCAGAAATTTATGTGCAGTTTTAGAAGCGGTCCTGTGAGATCATTAAAAACAAAATGACGGAAGTGTCTAATACTTGATCTTGACTCGTCGCTGTCGGACGATGTTCATTCTTAATTCCTGATTGACTACATGGACGTCGCCACGTGGACGGAGGGTCTGAGACATCTTCAAGATTTTGGTCTTTGGAAAAGAAGGTGTTGTTGTTCAGTGAAGTGATTCCCGCTGTTTTGCAACCAGGAACGAATCGAATTTGCAGATCTTTCTGGTGAATACTTGCTCGTCCCTGGGACACGCATCAGCCAAATGTTGGAGGTCTGCATGGATATACAAGATCACCATTGAAGAAGACAGAAGCACCTCAGAAGCAATAAAGATATCATAATTACTCATCACATCCAGAATGAGGCCATAAACGGTGGGACCACCTTAAGGATTATACAAGAATGTATACATTCTTGTCCTCTGTGGGAAACATTTTATCTTTTATTACTTCTTGGGAAACAACTGTCAAACTCTAAATGCAGACACAGTGGGTGTCAAAGTTATTGGTCTTATCTCTTCTGTACAATTTTCAAAGCATGATTTTCTGAATTTCAGGGCCACTTGAAACCTTGTACACTGACAAAGTCAGAGGAGATAATCAAAATAAAAGTGCCAAAAGCAATATTAATATAAAGACAGTGCACTGACCTTTGCTGTTTAACAGAGGATTGCAAAAGTGATTTGAAACAAGTCAATTGAATGTCTTTGGTTTTCTTTCAGATTCTGATCTATTTTATTTATTCACTTCAATTTGACGTTGTAAATTAGATAATTTTATTCTACTATCCTCTAAAAACATCCTTACTGTCTCTATATACCTATTCTCTGACAGATTGGTTCTATTATCCTGCATAACATTCTCACTATCTCTATGTGCCTATTTGATAGCGCGACTGTGTCATTCAGACATCCTAAACAACAGAGTACTTCGCCATCTTGTGAGGATATTTCATCAGCTTCTTCACCGGATGGAAATGGTTGCCGAGTTGTAGATGAGTATTACGCAAAAACATTCCCAGAACAAAGAGAAGCCATCAAAACAACAACGTGAAGTGCACGTTATCAGACCCGTTAAGGAACGTGTAGTACAATAATGATCTATCGATATTTCATATCTCTATTTCTCCTTGGGAAACAACCTGTCAAACTCTTCTCGAAATACAGACACGGTGGGTGTGTCAAAGTTGGTGAATCTTATCTCCTCCACACTGCTCTCAGAGTAGGATTTGCTGAACTTTAGAGCCACTCGAAACTGCCAAGTCTCAAAATAAAAGGATATTGTTCATAAAGACAGCAGCACAGCTGCATTATTTTTACATATTTAGATCTTTAACTTGGTGAAATAAATGAATGGACACCTTTAGTCTATCTGCAGGTATCTCTATGCGTTACAAAAATAACATATCCAAAATATTCAAATTCATTTTGGCAAAAATACAGCACCGTCATGTGCTTTGGCACAAAGGCAAAGGTGGATCTCGTGGTGTCCACACCAAACAAAATTGATATATACATTGGGAAGATGTGAATTATAAAGAGACTCACCATGATCTCTGCAACTAATTCTTTTGGCATGCCAAATATTCCAGAAGATATTGCTATTCGTGTTAGTCTGAAGAAAATGAAGAAGGAGATGTAATGTACCTGGTATGCTGATGGATTTTAGCTCCATTTCATGAGCTTTATAGATACTATTCCACACACATTTCTCCAATAAAGCTTCCTCATTTCTGCTTCCATCTCTCCATATCGGTCCCACTGGCATCGTGTCATCATCAATTCACAATCTTTTGTCCTCTTTCGCTTACCAGCATGTATGAGGTGACGAGATATCATTCTTCCAGCACCGGTAACAGCCACCTTTGATTCGTGAGTCACTGAAATCATGATGACGTCATTGTATCATCGTCCATCCACAGCACAAAATGTGACACTGACCTCGCCAGTGTCTACACTTCCGTGTGTGGCGATCCATTTGTCACTCTCTCTCTGTATCGATGGTCCTCCAGCTCTGCAGACAGCTCCTGCAACACCACCACCATGTGCTAATTGTCCATTGGCCGCATTCACAATTGCATCAGTGTCTTCTGTTGTGATATCTCCATGTCGCACCTTGATCGATCGTTACATTTAAATCGATTGTATGAGATATGATTACCTGAATCCGTTTGTTTTGTGGTGTTACATATTCTCTGACCACTTTACTGGTTGAACGATCAACTGTCTCTTCTTCTTCCTGTGTTGAATAAAAAACGATCCATTTTTTATCAGACTCACAAATTCGAGGGTGTCATCCAGATTACTCTTCACTACCTCTTGCTTATCACCAATCGTCGAGGACGTCGCACGTTGCAGCTTGTTCTGTGTTTTTTTGGCTGGCAATATTAAAAACGATGGTCGTGCTTTGTGCTTTGTGAATGATCCTCGACTCACTTGATCCTTCATCTGTCGAGTCCAGTGAACTATCTAAAGAGTCCTTCGAATCAGGGAATGGATCATCTTCTTTCTTCGTTTGTTTTGTGAAACCAGCAATACCAGTGGTGATGGCACGCTTCATTTCGTTCGTTTGGCCTTTCATTCTTAAATCTTTGATGTGAATTGTGTCAACGGTTTTGTTTTTTTGAACACTCGCAGATTCCAGCGCACATCGAAATGATGAACAAAACCGACTAAACACGATGAATGTATTTAAAGTGGCTTTTTGATATCTTCGCCTTTGGCCAATTGCTTGATCTCCTCTGCATCTAATGTCTCCATCTGCGCACGTCATCATTTTCATCCAGATCATGAGATATACCTCCACCAAAGCGTTTGCTATCCGATCCAATTGTGTGCGATTTTCGGTTAAGATCTTCTTTGCACTCTCATATGCCTCCTAATCACCACATCAATTTCCATCTCTTTCTCTCATATACATACGTTCAGAATGATCTTCATCTCAGCATCGACGGTGTTCTTCTCTTGATCTGAGATGGTTTTTGGGTCTAAGTAGATCATGCCGACCTTATCAGACATTCCCCATCGGGTGACCATGGCGTTGGCCAGTTTAGTCGCTGATTGCAGGTCTGATGAGGCACCTGAGGATACCTTTTCTATTTCAATATATTAAAGACATCTTCAAGCACTGCAGCTGCACCGCATAGAATGCCTGTTTTTTGGTGCGTCTCTGCCACTTTACACCACAAATACTCTACAAGCATAACTTCGGCCTCGCCTGCACAGCAGCCGCTGTGCATATTGAAATGTACAATTAACTACCTCATCATAACCGTATACGATCTCCTCAGCAGCTCTTCCTCCCATGAGGCATGCCAACTTTGCTTTCATATTCTTTCTACTCTCTGACTCTACGTCTTCATGTGGAAGTTGAACAGTCTTGAAAAATAAATAAATGTATGAATTAATATATCGTAGAATAAAATGTTTTTAGTGTGGTTGGAATTTTCATATTGCAGATGCTGCACAAAGCGCCTCGAGACAACCACACTATCCAATTCTGCCATCAAACTGCCAAAAACACTTTCGCGTTTGTACCGCAGCACAAACTTTCATTCGTGGTGCAAGTCGCCACAACAAACAGCCCAGAGAACATCAGATATCATCATTCTTCTACTTGAAGCGCGGCAGAGCCGCACTACAACCTGCCACATCTAAAAATAGATCACGAATTCAAACACACCATTCCCAAAGCATGACCTCTCTTCACGATGGTCGCCTTGTGTAGAGGCACCGCGCCCTCTGCGTGGATCGCGACGAGCGCGTGTCCACCTTCGTGATATGCCGTCATCAACCTTGACTTGTGCTTCATGTCCCCTGTCTTTCTCTTGATTCCCATAATAACATCGTCTTTTGCCTCCTCTATATCTTTCATCTCGACGTGGTTCTTGTCGGCGACAACGGCTTTGATTGCGGCGATGTTCACCACGTTAGAGAGGTCGGCACCTGTGGAGGTGAGTGTGTGTATACTTTTGGATGGAGGTGGTGGTGACCATTGTGGGTTGTTTGTCTGCGGCTCTGCCGCGATGTTGTGATGTGTTGGGCTATGGTCAACTCTGCACTTCTATTGCGGCTCTGTTGTGCTGCGGTGCTCTGCCGCAGTGTTGCACGGATTGCATCTGTCGCTGAATGCCTCTACTGCGTCTGTTGTTCTGCGGCTCTGCCGCAGTATTCGGTACCGTTGTTGCGGCTGTGCCGCAGTATTGTGCTGTGGTACCGAATACTGCGGCACAGCCGCAACACAGTGTTGTTCTACATTATGGTTTTGGTGAATGCATGAGATCAACGACTAATCCTTCTGGGTACATAAATCTCGATCTATGAATATCTTTGCAAAAAGTTTGATGAAATTAAATGTAAAGGTTAGAAGATTACCGGTGAATCCTGGGGTACCACGAGCTATGGATCTGCTGTCCACATCTGGTGCTACGGTGATCTTCTTCAAATAGACATCCAATATCTACAATTGTAAATATCAGGGAGGTTGTGTCGTGACTCTGCCGCATCTGCGAATTTTTTCGCAGATTCTTAAGATGCGAATTTGTGACATTATCACGGCGTCTATAACAAATTGTCGGCCCGGAACATATTGATCTCTTGGTCTTACGCTGCGGCAGAGCCGCACTACAACCTGCCATATCTAAAAATAGAACACTCGTACCTCTTTCCTGCCTTTTATGTCAGGGACTGGCACCACAATCTGTTTATCAAATCGTCCTGGCCTTGTCAGAGCCTTGTCAAGTGACTCGGGGAAATTTGTCGCCGCGATGATGATGATCCCCGATGTCTGCTTGAATCTAAAAATAGATCATTTTTTTTCCTAAGAAAAATACAAAATATCTCGTATTTACCCGTCAAGCTCCGTGAGGAGTTGGTTGAGTGTGTTTTCTTTTGAATACGAACTCGACATGCTCCGTTTTCTTGATGTGCTGTCATGATATCAGATACTGATATCTCATCATGATCATGTTTCTTCTCGTATTTTATGCGGTGATAACGAATTTGGACCTTTTGAGAAAATCGCGGTAGTTACCGTGATTTTCAAGTCCAAATCCGTTACCAGGAATCATATCAATATTAAATAGAATTAATACCCTATTGCGTCTATCTCATCTATGAATATGATGCATTGTCCTAACTTCTTGGCATCATCTGTTTTCATTATTTTATTTATGTTTTCTTTTCTTTATATTTTATTTATATCTTATTTATATTTTATTTATATCTTATTTATGTTTTATTTTATTTTATTTATATGTTATTTTTATTTTATTTTATTTATATTTTCTTTATATTTATGTTTTATTTATATTTTATTTTTCTTACCGAATAAGTTTCTGATTCTTCTTGGGCCGACACCAATAAACATCTCATCAAAAGAGGATCCAGAGCAGTATAAAAATGGGACTCCTGCTTCTCCAGCAACTGCTCTGGCCAGCAATGTCTTTCCAACTCCGGGATCACCGACTAACAGTACTCCTGTAGACATGTAAATATATTTTGATAATCTTTACAACAAAATACTTGGCTTGTATTGTTTTTTGAATGAATTCATACATAAATATGTATTTGAAAATTACCTTTTGGAAGCCTTGCTCCAAGTCTTGAAAATTTCTTTGGGTTCTTCAAATATTCCACCACCTTCCCGTGATTTAAAATTCGAATTCGAAATTTGGCGGGATATTGTAAATCTCTGACACTTCATGCGTAATCATGAAATGTTGCATGAGGAAGCACTGCAGCAGAGCTGCACAAAATGTGATGTAGTTAACATTTATATCTACCTCGATCAGCTCATCTTTGGCCTCATCACATCCCTTCACATCTTCGAATTTCTCTGTCACATTTTGGACCTGTGTGTGAGCGTTTGACATTTGGAAGGGCAGAGCTGCTCATGTCATCAATGTCTTTATTTTTCATCACTCACCAGACCCAGCTTTTATCTTTTCTTCACCACCACCAAGGGTAATGAGATAGATCAGAGCTCCTGCACCCAATGCTGCGATCAATGTGGATAAAATCCTGATGATCATCAATTTATTTACATTAGAAAAGTGATCTACCTCCAAAAAGCTCTCGAACGCTTCTCTGCAGGCGAGAGGAATAGTTGTATGGGTATAGGTATGTTTGGCTGCCCATAAGCGAAGCCGACATTGGAGGCCCCAGATCTAGTGTTTTGTTGATCATCCTCTTTAGTACCTGTCGTCTCTGTTTTAACTGTTGTTCCTGCTGAATTATTTGGGTAATAAGCTTTAACGAACTCCCCAAGTTTTAGATGTTCGATCTCTTTTAGATGAGTGAGTGCTTTGAGATAGAGTACCTGCATTGGTTTAATGTCGATCTCAATCAAGTAATGACAGACAGCTGCATGGATCATCTTACTTGTGATTTGGAATCCATCGCAAAGGCACCAGATTGAAATCGATCTCTAATCTCTGCAAATTTCTTCTTATCGCTCAACTCCTGCGATTTGTCAGCGGAGATCATTATCATGTCTCACTCACCTTGAGATATGTTGCTTGTGCCTCTGAGTCAAGAGGACGTGCATCTGCCTGTTCTTTTGCCCCACTCGAGCGAAATTTGAAAAGATTACGTGAAAGAAGTGCTGTGTTGCCTGTCTGTGGTAGAAACACTAAATCACTTTAATTTGACCGATTAAAAAGCATCACCTGTCCTCTTTGTGAAGGGAACCGTCTTGAGGGGAGTAAGTCCCTGCAAACATGAGCTATCTGGAATTAAGGCAGCATCTTTATTATATATCTTGAAGCCCTCGCTCAGACTATCGAGCAACTTCTCGACCAGAAATGAAATTGAAGAACATAGACCTACCCCTAGTCTTGCGAACATCGTTTTGGGGTGATGGCAGGATTTCAACGAATAAAATGGAGGGTTGATCACCACCACCATCTACAACGATGGAAATCAATAACCAGGTTCTTTTTTGTAAGATATTTGAGTGGAAGGAACCTGACAGTCAGCCATACTTGATGGATATACTCCGAGTTATGGATAAGTATGTCTGTTCTAAAAGAAACAAGATCATCATCATGTCGGATCTATTGGAAAAGGCAGGACGAATCCTGGCAGCTGCGTGTCTCCTTGTCTTAGAGGTGCGAAGAACTTTGAATAAATCGATCTCAGCCCTTTGTGAGCGAATATTGACGTCCTCTCTGCCTCTATATCGTCCAGAAAATCTTGGTATAGCGACACGTTCTCGCGCGCCGAGACTCCTTTCAGTCCTTTTGGATATCTAATCTTTAGGTGTGGCCCCGAACTAAACAATTTGGACGTCATCAACTGTCGATGTCATTCCATATCGTGATCATTAAAATGCATACCCCATTATTCATGGTAGAGAGGTCCTTCTTTGAACGTAAGATATACCACTCCCAGTCACTAAAATAAACATGTATCTTGAATATCTATATATATCAGCACATTGAACATCCACACGGACATACCGGGCTGTTGTCGCCGATAAAGACGTCCTCTATATACGCTTCACAGTGACATTGGAACGGGTCGAGTGTGTTTTGAACGAAAGCTTGTGTCGCCTTCAGCCTCGAGGGGGCCTTCTCTATATTGCTCTGTCTGCTTGCAAACATCTGAGAGGTTATGAATGACATGTTTGTCTTTAAGACGTACTGTTTTCGGTGCGATACAGCCGTGTGCTGTGAGAGCGTTTGTCCATTGGATGTTGTCATCTTTCTTTGTTAATATTTTTGAAAATTATTTTTTTAAATTATTTTTTAATTTTAGTAGAAGAGATCAAAAATTAATCAAAATTTCGTTCAAATAAAAAAAATATAAAAAACACCTGTGCTGTTTGTGGAGAAATACAAGACGATGTCATTGTTGTTATTTCCGATGTTGAAAGAGCGGTCATCACCGTCAACATACTCCCAATAGCACTCTCTGATATTCATCCTTCGTTCAAGCCGTGATTCCTAGTCGATATAAATGTATTTCCGTCGTTTTTAAGATGTAAATATATTTATTTTGGTATTCATGTAGAAAAGTAGATTTGCACAAAAAACACATGTGGCAACCATTTTGAATTTACAATATTGTTGCGGTTTTTATCACTTTAAATTATCGTGATATTTAACATGGATAAAGCAAAAACAGTTCACGCCTTTCGGCTTCGTGACAGCGACAAAAATTATTTCTCATGCAATCACTAAACCTCTAAACATCCAATTAATTAAGAATTATATATTGTCTACACACCGTGTCAGAGTCATAGATATACATGTAACCCTCATGCAAGGTGATCATCCTGCTCCTCCATATTTCTCTTTTCATTCCTATAGACATAAATAAATGAAGGAGGAGAAACACGTCACCATGCAGTAAGACTCCAGACATCCTCATGGAAGATCGAGTTAATCGGGTCATGTCCAGATCATCTATGCCGAGGTGAATATGTTGATGATAAAGACATGTTATATACTTGTTTGAATCGATTTGAAATCGCCGACTTCTTCTGATGAACAAGTCTTCCGCATGTCTCTGGGATTGCTTTCTAAATTCCTCTTGTTGTGATCGTGTGTGTTTCTCTTTGTTAAAGACGTGCTGGACATCTTCGTTCTTAATGTATTAAATCCACCACTTGATAAACTCTTTCTAAAAGATGTATCGTCTGTTTTGTTTAGATTTGTCAATCATATCATCATCATACCCTCTGATCTACTTAAACTAGAAATGGAATTATTTTTCATGAGGTTTTTCATCCTTCTCTCGAAGTGTGATTGTTCTTCTGGGCATGATTCACTATCATTATCGTCGTCTCTAGATGGTAATCACTTCACATGTTATCGTAATTCATACATACGTGTTCCTTCTTGTGGTTGTTGTTGTTGAATTATTTGCATCTCTGTATCGATCTGGAAAAGTATCCTCTGAAAGACTTTTCGATGGTAATTGCCTGCTATTCCGATGATTTGAGTCTTCGAAAGAGGTTCCCATTGCCTCCAATATGGTTCCGGCGCTCGGCGATCTACCTGTATTTGGTATGCTATAGACTGGTGCTGTTATCGGCCGCGGTGAACTGACCCAAGCTGTGCTATTATTTGTTGGCACCACTTCTGATTCTATTTCCGTGATCGATGTTCTGGAGATTGGAGATTGAAAGTTAACCTCTCCCACAGATTGTTTCTGCAGCTCCCTTCTTAACATCCCTCCATTATTTCCTGTTGTATGTTTAAAATGTGTCGATCTTAAGAAGATGACAAGATGTTACTGTTGGCAGCGGTTAAAGAGATGGAACGTTGCAAGAACGGATCTTGGTTATTCTCTTGAGCAAATCCCACTTGAATATTGGGACCTACTCCTCTTCTGGCCCCGGGTCTCTGCGAATTTTGCCAAATGCCCGACTAATCATCAGCGATATGAATAAATGATGCAAAGAGTCTTACTGATTTATCCGATGGTGGCACGATTTGGTCTTGCCTTTGTATTATTAGACACTTTTAGATTTATCTCCAAAGAAGAACTCACATGAGTGGCTGAATATTGTATTCCCACAATCTTCGAGAGAATTTATCTCCACCTTCAGATGCCTTCCACTGCCTTCAGATCGATGAAAGCGTCAAAAACAGCACAAGGAAGTTTGAAGTGGCAGCGGAAATAATATTTGGGCGCATGGACACATTCATGAGGGGACGTTAAACTGGGAGTGGTACTCCTCAGTCTTCTTTCTCATATATCTATGGTGGTAAGACGTTCTCAACAAAGATGGATCAGGTCAAGTCAACCTTCTTCTTCAACACTTCACAGTTGGTAGAGTGTTCTCTGCGCTGTTTGATGAAGCATGGTGGGCGACTGTTGGCCCTTGTCTGATTACAGGATGTATGATCATCTGGCCTGCTCGGGAGCCTGATGAACTCAGGGAAATGCACTCATCGAATGTAGGAGTGGCTAACTCCAGGCTCCGCAAATTTGACAACGTCAAAGGGGTAGTTGACGGTGAAAGTTGCAATGTTAATTAGAATAAAATTAGTGGCGAAGATGTTACTGTCCATTTATTGTTCAATCGGGTCCATCTCGATCTGCGTGACGAATAAAGATGTTATATTATAATATTATTATTGCATTATCAGTGTGGTGACAAACTGTCCCCCAAAGCGATGATCAAAGGGTTACTGTCGACATGCTCACCTCTCTCAGCATGACTTTTTATCATCAGAAATGAGCACTGAGTGATCACAACCCTCATCTTCACAACAAGATCAATTAATTGGACACTTGCTAGCCGCGGCTGAAGAGCGTCGGCTTGCACGGATAGTTGGAAAAGCAACACCAAAGACACAGCCACTGCGAAAGACCCACCAACAGCGGTACACATGAATATTTTTGACAGAGAACTCCCTTGGGAGTACACCAGAAACCAAACACAGCAGATTGCAAGAGAAAATTTCCCACACTATTAATAAGCCAGAAAAGGTGATACTGTGGTGTTGTAATTTCATTTCCGACATTTTTTGACAGGCGCAAAGCAATCTAAGTCGGCATCCACACGCTGTACATTGGGGTGTTACAAGAGAGGTACATAAAATACGAATTATTTATGTATCTTTCTGATTTTATTATGTTTTTGATAGATATCCGCTCGATATCTGCGTCATTTGTCTGTTGTCAATCAAACACCTGCCCCATATTCACCCTCCGTTCATTCTCCTTCCGGTGTTTCGAGTTGCGGTTTTGGTATCCGTCCCTCAGGACATTCAGCGGGGCACCTTTAAGAGTCAAAACCGGGACACTTTTAGCAGGTTGCCTACCTTTTATGCATGGCGCGATGTCTGAGGCAAGCATACGATTCTCTGATTCGTTTTGCCAATTTATCGTCTTCTGCCTTCTTAGAAATTCTGGCGGCAACCAGACAATCGGCCACCAGGATTTCTTACCCTTTCTTCCGCCAAATGGCTGCTTCATTTGAAGCTGGAGCCAGTAGACACTATGTTCATCCACTCATGTTCCCCGAGGCACTGCTATTCCTACCGCTACCTGAAAAGTTTTAGCTTGCAGTGCCTTGATCATTTCATTTCGATTGCTGCAACAGTATTTAATATTTATACGCCCTGCAGATTTCGGTCAGGCTGGTACAAAGCAGGAAGCGGTTGTAGATTACTGTTTCCATGGTAATATTATTGATTAACTCTGATATGACACTACCACAAACGTAGCTATCCATTTTCCAAAAGGCGAGTCGTACAAAGTGTCACCATAGATATCGGGTAGTTCATTGGTTTTCTTCAACGTTTGTGCCGCAGAAAAACAATTCTTCGATGACTGTTGCACTTAATTTCTCCAAAAAGTCCGATTCGTAAGGCTATTAGCCGACAACAGATCTTCACTTTGTGGTGGGTTGTTACCGTTAAGAAGGTGATTAAACTACCGGAGAATTTCTAGTCACTCACTACGGACTCTATCGCATCCCCGCGGAAAGTAACCACACTCAGGAAGATTGACGAAGGTCAGCAGTTGGAGAACAACATTTGGCATATCGAAAGAAAGCAGCATGAATCAAACGGTCAACTGCATCTCTGTGAATCCTGATTGGTAAGATGATCTCCAACTAGAAGAAGACTGAAAAGGACAGCGACGGTAACGGCTTGTGCCAAGTGGATGGAGTCTGCAGGTGCTGGATTGGGTGAGCATCGCTAATGTGTCAGACTGACATTTGTGGCAAGCTCATTAAGATACAGGTGGAATCCAATAGGAAAATACAAAGGTCCTTTTGACTGCCTTGGATGTGAGGTTCTCAACCATTTTGACAAATGACTAACTTTTACAGCTCTAACAAATCAGCCTGGATCAAATCGAAACCTCACCGCGGGCCTCATTTTCTCCGGCGTAGTGGCAGTCATCGTCTTTTTTCTTGCTATTTATCGTCTCTTTATAGAAATCAGAGGAACGAGAAGGAAAGCTGCGAGCGATGCAGCCGTCACAAATATCACCAAGATCTGCCTGGCCATTATCATCCTCCAAGCTGCCCGTAAGTTCCATCCATGTTAGGCCTCACTTCAAAGTTTAGATCTGCTTTGATCCCAGATTGGAGCTGAAGATATCGCAGTACTGGGCATATGCTCGCTAGATTACCATGGCATTTACTATAGAATTCCCGCACAAGCCTACATGGCTCTCTGGCTCTTGCGAGACTCCATCTTGTGTATCATTTTCAGCAGCATCTTATTTCACTGGTAACAACTTGATCTTCTGATCGCATGTTGATCACATCAGGGTTGAGCTGTATCAAATGACGATCACAACGCTTCGGAAGCAGGAGATGCTCGCGAAAGTGAACGTTAATTACAATCCCAATTTCACTGTGGAAGACCTGCTGAACAATGTGACCTTCTTAAAGAGGTTCAGAATCCCGTATATTATCTTCGGTGTCCTCTCCGTCGCTGTGTGGATCATCTATGTGAGATATTAATTCAACTTAATAAATTGAAATAATCAAAATAAATTTGACTGAGTCCTTACAGCTGGTGGGATATCTCCATGCAACAGACAGTACGACGATCAACGCATTCAACGGGTTCTACAGCATATATTGGGCCGTCCTGTGGTTTTTATTTTTCATCGCTTTTGCATGGGCCGGATGGCGGTTGGTCAGTTTGATGAGCTCTAGCATCTCTTCAGAAGTAAAGAGGGTAAGTCTTCATCATGACTCGGCTGCGTGTACATCTCCGTAAAACATGACGTCACCATCGCGATATGAAAATCTTACCGTTCGAAGATGACCTTGAAATTGTGCCTCATCTCGCTGGTGGCAGTACTAGACAAGGTAGTGAGCGTGTGCTATTTCCTTGTGATCATACCAACCAAGAACCCACAATATATATCCGCCAGAATCCTCGCCAACTTGATCGTACAGATGTGCATTTTGGTCCTCATCTTGGAGGTGATCAACAAATCAATTTGATCACTTGCACATCAAAATTAATTATATAAAATAAGAATTAAAAATGTCCTTGATTGACGGTTGTAGATCTATATGCCCGTAAACAAATGGAGGGAATGGTTCAGCTCATCCCATCTGTCTTCATCATCACATGTGGCAGATGATAACAGCTCTAAAGACATGGACACCCTCACTGTGCAGATTCAACCAGATTCAGAAAGCGGAACTGTGTAATAAAATAAGAAAAACTGTCAAAATAGATTAATAGCTGCATCATAGTCTCGGTGGAGTGTTTTCTTTGCAATGATCCCTGGCAAAGACTATATTTGACCCTCTCATGATTGTGCCATTGTGTTGCCTTTTAGGGACATTCAAGGACAACACCTCCATTTAGACAATATTTCGGAACTGCAGAAGCCCAAAAGAAGCAGTCAGAACACAGCAAAATCTTTATTTCAAGCATTGCGTTGTCAACAGTGGAAATAGCAGTATATTTATGAGACTATTGCATATGTAGTCTCCAAAGTATATGTGGGTCACGAAAGGCCGGCGTGGAATTCCGAAAAAATAAATATAAATTTCTATTTTTGTGGCAAGGACGAGCGGCCAAAAGTTAAAAAGCAGATTAAAAAATCCAGAAAAAATTATTATTATTTTTTGCCTCCAAAGAATATAAATTTATGCAGAAAAGGTCCGAAATTCGTCGCGAATTTCTCATTTTCCGCAGAACTCTATCGGACATCTTTTGTCGTATATGTCGGCCCCGAGTGGTGAACATTGGAAGCAATGTAAAATGAATATCACCAAGTTCCTCTGATTTTATTTTTTATTTTTGTATTTTATTTTTTATCTTTTTTTTTGTGATATTCATGAATATCATTGTGCAGGACGATTGCCGTTTATGAAACACTTTATCGCCACAACTTGAAGTTTTGTGATCAATAAAACAAATGACCTGAAAAGAAGAATTTAAAATATTTGCTCTTTGTCTTTCAAACTACTGCAGAAATATATATATATCTTCTGTACATTTATATATCGGTATTGCTCAGGTTGATATGTCCAACAAATCTATTTTCGGAAAGTCTAAAGTATTCTCCAATTGTTCTTCAGACCATTTCATCATTTTCAATAGCAGTGGTATTTTCGCATCTACAACAGTGTAAATAACATATCTATAATGCCATATGAACTACCTTTGTCCTGCTTTTGGCTGGTTAAAATGGCAGAATTGAGTGTGGATGCGATTGTTTCTCTCTGTTTTAAATCCAAGAGAGACGACAAGGGGCAGTTGTTACAATCGTCGAACGCTAAGAGGGCCATGCTCTTTTCTAAATCTTCCAAATATTCTGGCTGTATCTGTAAATAAAATGATGTGTTCTTTGGATCAAAATAAAAAATTACGTTTTCTTCGCCCTGAGCTGCAAGCTGATTCTGTGCGAAATGGAGTGCATCCATTGTTCGATTTTGTCTAATGAGCTCTATCAATCTCTGTTGTTGGAGTTGGTAGAACAAGGATGGACTTGTGTCCAAGATCTGAGCTGCTTGAGAGGATTTTCCTCGCAAGAAGAACAAAATCATACCTCTGGATTGAGATCATTTGTTCTTTCAATTCCTTCCTCTATATTCCCATTGCTGACAAACTGTAGTATCTTTACTCTCTCAGAAATAGTTTCCAAATCAACCGAAGCTGTCTGATCATCAGAATTATGGATGTTTTTGAGATCATCTTACATTCTGTACCAGACTCCATTTTAAACTTCTGTGCAGATTCTTGATGCCCTTCTATCACAAAATAATTCATGATGAGTTGGTTCAGGTGTCTGAAGGGGTCACGAATGAACATCAAGATGATTTAACGTACTGTTTGCTAATGTGTGTCTGTCTTAACTCATCCTCCCATTTTATAGCAGACGAACTATCACTTGAGGGCTTTACCTCTGTGGACCGCACTGCCACAAGTGTTGAGGGAAGAATATTGTTATGTTGACCGCGAGATAGTGATCTCAATCTCAAGACGATGTCCTCCTCCATGAAAAATGAAATTGTGTGGACACTTTTTCAAAATTTGAAGCCGTTGTAGTGAGTTCCTCGAAATGCAAGGGATGATCATGTTTTCCATACCACAAGCGAAACACGAAACATTTGAGTCCTTGTTAAGACAAATAAGTATCCAGACATCTATTTTTGGTGTCATGATGCACGAAATTTTATTGTCATTGATCATTCATTAATAATTTTGGGGTTGTCAGTGTTCTCTTTAAATAGAAAATGTTACTGATGTACTTCCAATGAAATGTCGTTGTTCATCAGATCAAAATGAAATGACAATCCTCTTTATCATGAAAAATGTTGGTCCGTCTCTCCTGTTGATTCTCAAAAAGAATAGAATCATATTCTACGTAGAAAAGAATCTATTGCACACAGAAACGACCGGAATGGCGGAATAGACAAGCTCACCTTTTACTTCGTCAAATTTGAGCAGATCTTGTGTCTCTTTTCTGTATAAGGAGAGTATTGCCACAAAGAGAGGCAGCGCGATTAGAAAGAAGCCACCTCCTTCGTGCTTGGTGGTGAAGCTTTTGTTTGTGTTGGATGTCATCATCATAAACCGAAGAATTTGAACAATAAAATAAACCATCAGAGTACAATAGAAATAAAGTCCTAGAGATATCAGAGTAATGTTCAGGTGATGCAGACACTGACCTCCCCTCTTAAAGTATGTTTTTGATTTGACATGTGCGCCGTCATTCTGTCTCACCGTCCTCTGATCGAACCTCAAGAGAGTAGAGAGGAATAAGCCAGAGAACAACACCTCCCCAGAATAAATGATCAGGAAATGGTGAGGTGGATGTGTGTTCTGGACGTACGATCCGTAGATTGAAGGAAAGACAATCTGAGGCAGTTCTAGCACTGACAGAGGCCGTGTAATCAGCTAAAGTATATATTTAATCATTGAGATAGTGAAGAGGTTACCTCCAAGAGAGGGATCAGAGCGGCCAGACCATCCAGCAGAGCGTATGAAGTCTATGTTTGATCAATGAGTTAATGTGGCTTAAGTATGAAGAGTTATGGTGACATCAAAGCTACTGAAGTTTACCAAAAGAATGGTGGACAGATTGAAGCCTCTGATCATCTTGATTTCAGAAATGACAACGATGCCAGTTGCAGCGCCGAGAAGATTATTCAACATGTAATGTTCTGAAAATGCCCACCACAAGCCAACGATGATTGCTATGATCCAAGATAATCCTCTCCTCGCTGAGCTAGTTCGACCTACTCCTATCAGATGATTCGGACCTGATCTCTATACCTGCTGCTGCGACAATTTTAAGGACCGGAATTGGTATTCTCCTCATAATAAAAGTTGATGTTCTGGCTGGAAGAATTGTCTCTAAGAGATCGCCTAAGTGTCCTGCGGAGTATGCAGTATAATATATCATCACGAGTCCATGGACGACACTTGATGGCAACCAGGCATTGGCGATATAAATTAGAGCCAAGGCAGCAATAGCATATATGGCGAGACGTTTCCAGAGATCGAGAGACGTTTGCTCTTCTATTTGACCTCTAGGTGACTCTCTTGACGAAGGTAAACCTCCCTGCAAGTGAGGAGAGAGTAATCTTCTCAATGAGGCGGAATAGATCACTAAGGAAGATAATCCTGATACAAATAGACTCCCGACTATGTGCTGTCCATACTCCATCTTGTGATCAATGCTTGGACCACTGATTCTGTGTATTAGATCCAAACTTACGTGCACGATCGTGCCGCTGTGAAATCAGACAGGCTTCTTTGTGCAGGCGATGATGCAGTATCCTTTAGCACGTTGTTAATATTTGTAGATTTGTTAGAACGAGTTCAAAGAATCAATTACGTGCAAATTTATGGATCTGATTTGCGGGTAAGCTTACTGTATTACACTAAGATCTACCAGTCATTTCAATCAAATGATGTCCAAACCCCACAATACCTCTGAACTTATGGATTCAAAAAAAAGAAGCAGGGTATCTCCAGTTTCGCACCCAAGAGATTTCAACCAACTTGATCTTCTGAAGGCATCTACAAAGTATATGGTGACTCTTGAAATGTTATGGAGCATCAAATGGAAAGAACTGCCTGATTGAGTCCACCAGACTGGAAACCTCAGAGCAAAGGGAGGAGAAACTGAGAGGGCTTGATCGGTTGTCTCAATCAAATATTTACTGAACAGCCTCACACTTTTGAAACAATTTCTCGTTGGTTGTTAGTCATTGGTATGCCACATATAGACGATAATGGTGAATGTTTGGTGTTCTATATCAAAACTGGGTCGATGCCAAAAGCTTATTGAACAATCTAGTTGCAAAACTGAACGATAATAACCAGAAGAAAGAGATAACCATAGATATTTCAGCAGGAAGCCAAGCAGTCTAACCATATGACAAGAAGACAATCGCAACAGGGGAAGATCACGGAGAAAATCCAGAATCCAACCAGCTCATCATCCTTTGTATTTTGGATGTTGATATTAGTATATGGTGGACATTAGCATATGGTGGACAGCAGAGTGAACCCATCATAAATACCAATTATGCAATAACAGAAGCATCAGAGAATGGACATATAGACATAGTGAGGATGTTATTGCAGGATAGACATCAGATGAGGATAATGCTAAGAAGGCATCCAAGAATGGCCACATGAGAGTAGTAGTGCAGGAAAGAAGAAAAAGAGTAAAGCCCCTCAGATGTGACATCAGCAAGTAGATTCTGCTGAACACTACACTGCTGATAGAGATGCTCACAAGTACTGGTTTTTTACTTCACAACTAGAAAGCCAACAAAGTTCCAATCTTTCTGTACTGATTCTAATTCTCGAATTTCAAGCACACTTGGCTCTGTAAACAGCGTCCCGAGCCCATAAAGGACGACCACCGCGTCTGTACGGCTATCTCAGGAATTTGTGCTTGCTGAATTCATTTTCTGCTTTGAAAATCCAATTTTGGTCTGATGACGGCAAATGCATCATCTGAATGATTGACAGGGTGCTCTTCAATGGTGTTTTCTGTAGATTCAAAAGTCGAACCTAAAAATTACCTTTGTCTTGTGATAGAATAATACACCATATGCCTTGGCTTCCAGCTTCCTGAAGACTGTCTGAAGTGTTTCTTTGTGCGCCTGAATATGTGCGTGATGTGTAACAGGGACGTACAGTCATATTATGTATTTTTATCTGCCTTTTTTGGGCAGCAAATATATGTATAATACTCTTTTCATGATGATTCAAATGTTTTGTCTGTTTGACGCTATCTATTTACATATGATTCTCCGTTTTCTGCGAGCTTTTTCCACAGCTTGGTCATAGATCCTCCTATTCTCTTCTGTTGGGCACAAAAATAGACTGGCTTCTCTGTGTATGAAGTACCAATTGAGTTTATGATCACGTTGTAACAATATATGATAATCGTGAAGCTTTCTCTGAAGGACGCCAACCTCTGTGGCTTCCCTGAAGACGTTAAGAGGTTCAACTCATGTCTTCAACGTACGTATCAAGGTCGAGGGAGGCATCACGGTAAGATTGGACAGTCAGGCCGCTCACTTGAATCCATGTCCCGTGCTTCTCTTTTAAATTCTCATATAGCTTCAAGAATAAGAATTTGTTGTCTATTGACGTGAGTACATTACCTGCACTAAACGGTGTGCTGTATCTCTGATATCATCACGAATATGTTCCAATCCCTCCCAAGAGAAAACCCAAGGATTAGATGAAGGCTGAGTCTTCTTCTGAATTCCTTTAAGACAAAGAGTCGCCGTCTCCTGCAATTTCGTGTCTGTTGTTGTCTTGGTCATTGAATTGTGCGAGAGCGCTATCTTGGCAGCTTACAACTGCGAATGCGATCTTATGATGTACGTTTATTTCCCTCGTCTTGATTGTCCTTCATATCTTCGATGTGACCCACTGTTGAATACTGCTTATAAAATCTATCTGATCAATTGAGAGATTGTCTGAAGCAATCTTTGGATCTATTTTAAGAACAGGTCGCTTCAATGCATCATGTAGTTTCAGAACTCCAGTCAACTATGATAGATTATTTATTGCCTGATCATATATTGACATCTCAAAAATACTATGACAAACGGATTGCAAGGCAACAAGGACTTCACTGATACTGTGATTTTGATTGATGGTGTATTGTATGAACCTATTAGGGGTATTCATTGCATCTATTGTGGGAAGTTCTGATATCTCAGTTGATGATAATGATACAACCACCATAGGAGAAGAAACTCAACAAGCACTCTATGGTTTTTCCTGAACTGCATATGTTCTTGTCACGTGTTGGGGTGATCAATGTGAGCTGTCATGACTGTTCAACAAAACTCTCATATCTGATGTAGTTCAAATATTTGATGATCTGCCCCTTCAGGTTCCTTAGCATCTGCAGGTTATTTTATGCATACTTTCCTAAGAACCTCATGTCCATGATTTTCAAACATTCTCCCTATCAAGGCAGATATGCCTGAAAAATAATATTTGTTCACATATTACACAGAAGATGTAACCTCACTATATTGTCCCCTTGATCTTTGCACCCAACTGAAGAACGTTTTCTCATTTTCATGAATCACTCTACGATTATACCTCTGTGGTAAACTCTACAACTCTTCATGTGGATGCTCTCAATTTGTATATAAAATTCGACCGAGAATCTCCTCAGCCTCAAGGTAATCCAATGGTTGTAGAAAGGATATGTCGGCTTTGAGTGCCGCTTATATCTTCCTTCTTTCACTAATCAATTTTCGGAATGCATTCCATCGAGACACAACCTATATCACTTCGTCTGACACATCTAAATACTCATAAGTACCTTGCAGATCCTCCAAACTCCTCATACTGTTGTATTATATCGGTATCTACACCGTAAGGTCTTGAAACTGCCCATCTGAGCTGTTTATGAAAGCTTGCCCAGCGATCTCTGCCGGTGGAAGAGATGATAAGGACACTGTAATCCCGAGCGAGATCATACGCCAGACTTCCTGATCGTAAATATCTTGTCTTCCCACCGCATCAAGCTCTTTTGTAGCATTCAATACACTCTTCCACAGAAGAGCCTCACTCTCACGGACAGCTGAATTCGTGAGATAACATACATATGCTCTATAATAATCGCTCTTCGTCTGTCCAGAGATGCAGGTGGGCGGTCGAGCTGAAATGATTCAAATGATATGGATCCATATCATATGTCCATTTGTTTCGTTAATACGTAATTACGTAATTTGTGGGGAACAACACAAACATCTTCTCCGATGGCAGGGACAAGGGAATCTATAGACGCGGCGATACGCGCTTTGAAGGAATTAGAGGAGTTAAGACGGAAGGTTTGTGATTAATTTTTTACTTTTCATTAAGACAGCAGGTGCATGAACTCACAAAATGGAAATCAAATCAAGAGACTATTCTGAATGCAGTGAGAGAAGAGGTTAGATTGGCACAAGATGCATCCGTCAGAGACACAAATTTGAGAGAGGAGATGCTCTCAGAGACGATTCAAGTGAGATATAATTTATATGACCGATTTATCCTCTTAACAAAAATTCAGGTTAAGAAACAGATACAAGACGCAGAGAAGGAATTGGAAGAATTAAAAAAAGAAAACAATAATAATAATACAACCACTGCAAACGAAGAAGAGGAAAGCAAATCGCCCGTGCTGAGAGCCTCCTCCGAGAGTACGGCTAAATATCGCTCTTGGAATAAGAAGGTGAGCCCTAATGTGAGAGAAGAGAGCTGAGGATTGTAGATCATTGGGAACTATCAAGACATTATCCTGCAGATCAACACAGAAAGGTCACACATTGCCCAATTACAAGCATTTCGTAACGAAAATGAACCTAAATTAGAAGAAGCGAAGGCAGCTCTGAGAGAGGCGGGTGATTCAAGGTTGAAATTAGAAGAAGAAATATTGAGATTAGAGAGGGAGCTGAAAAAGAAATGAAGCAAAGACTGTAGGGACCTTTTATTGTTCGATTATAGAATTGTTCCTCCTTGGGATCTTGATTTTATCGAATGTAGCTCTTAGCTGCTCCACATATTCTCCTGATAATAATTTGGACACAACATTATTGTTCTCTACATTCCAGTTGATCTCCTGCATTAATCCTTCAGCTCCTCAAACATGCGACATGATCATCACCTTCAACTCTTCATTTATATTATTCCATTGTTTAGAACTGCCACCAAACGCCATCATATGTGCAACAACAGCAGGTATCGACCTTTTATAGTCAATATTTAAGATATATAAGATATGGATTCTATAGAGGAACAACTTCACCTCTTCTTCTTCTCTTGATCCCTCTTATTTCTATCTTTGCTTGCTCTGTTCACCAAATAATTCTGCAAATAAATGTGATTTCTGCACAATGGTGATGTATCCATGGTGATACATGTACATCCTGGCCAATTACAATGCGTCTCCATCTTATTCTCTATGTTCGGTTTTGTACAAGTGAATTGGATGATGCACGAAGCTTTGTTGTTCCGTAGTGTAGATGTAGTCGGTGGAAACCCAAAGCAGTAAGAGTATCCTATCTTCGTATCTGATCATATAAGTTATCATAAGGATATCTCTGTTAGTTGCATTCATATATATAAATGTCTGTGCTTCGACCACTAAATAATTGCAATTACGTTGTGGGACTCTGAAGTTTGGAAAAATCGCTTGTGCGCCAGACATGAACTGTTGATCTCTTATCACATAAGCCGAGAACAATTCTGATACTTCGTCCTCTACAAACAAATCAGTGCACAAAATACTTATTTGGACGATGAAATATATATTACCTGTCAATGTGTTCAAGGATTCTGTTTTTGAATCCAGAAAGGCTTCTTTATATATAAGAGTGGTGAAAATAACATATAAGACGTGGCATCCATACACTCGTGGTGAGTTGGTGCTGAACGCATTTATCTCTGGGTATTTATTTTCTAATATCTACATTATCATCAAACACTGTTATCGGTAATAATATGCAAGACAAACCTTTCTATCCTTCTCGATGATTTGTGTTGTGCATGCAAATCTCGTACAGAGAAGATGCTCCAAAGATGCTTCTGCAAAATGAAAGGTTTGCCCTGGGAATATATGAGATACAATTTGAAGATACAATCTCACCATCTTGGTGTATTGATATGATTGACCCTCTTGGTCTACCATGGCCTTCCTTTGTCGCTTTCTCACGCACGATTTTATGTGTGTTCACAGAGTATAATATCTGAATGTTGACATCCTTCGCATTCTTTTCAAATGGTAGAAATCGCGCTTCGACCAGATGTGATGTCTGTACTCATCAGTTTGGGATAATAAATACTTTGAAAAATTAAATTGTGTCTGAAAATGGCCAACCTTTTGCCTGAACAAGATCCATTCTTCAATACAAAAATAAATATCTGATGACATTATACTTGTGGGTGACGGTCTCATCCATGATATCGCTACATAAGGTTATGATATCATTGTACACATGTATCCATACTTTTAGTATTTATCGCTATGTGCATATCATACAGTGGTAACCTTGTTACATTATTGCTGATCTTTCGATTCTTATCTATACACTGGAAACTTTGAGAAATTTTGGTTCGCCAAGTCAAGATAAAATTAATCCATTTTAATTACCTTTGTATTGATTGATGCAGACGGATTACGATATTTCAAAGTCTCTGCCAATAAAGTATTGAACATCTCCACACAAGCATTGGATTTATCTGTATTTATGTAAATCAGCCCAGATAGGTGACAATGTGTCCATACATATTTTACTAATTCTTGGTAACGCATGTCTTGAAGAAGATGAAGGGGAGGATATCGCTGATGATATTGACATGACATCATACTCCTTGTGCTCGTCATGTGAATATCTTACAGAGACTATTCTATCTATTGTAACCTTACACTCTTCCCCCAGCGTCCCACCTTCAATATGAGACAAATATTCTCAGGCTATTTGTCACGTACTCATCTTTTGCTGTACAATGGGCAAATATTTTTCCTCCAATTTTTTTAAATTAAGAGACATAGAATGCAGATCTCTCAATCTGATCGTATCGTTCGTCTCTAATTGAAACCTGTTCAAGAAAGACTTCCACTCCAAAGAATCTTCCACGTGACACTCTTCCAGCATGTAATTGTGTCTCAGCTGAAAACGATTATGAGAATGTTGAGGAGTGTTAATTACCTGGTCTAATTGTGTGTCTATGAACCACGTGGCTTTACTTGCCTCTACAATCGCTTCTACAATGGCTCTTCTGATTGAATCTTCCACTTCTCTTTTTTTTGTTCTGAATTTCAGGTCAGACAAGAGCTCCTCAATACTATGCCGTGCTCTCCAATTTCTATCATATAGAAGGCATTGTTCTTGTCTTTCTTTGGCTACCAATCGTCTTCTGTCCCTTTCATTCATTTCTGCTTCATGAAAAGAGTCGCTGGCTTTCTCGGTCACTTTGTGTGTCTATTTTTGTCATTTTCAGTACGATCACAACACTAACCTCTTTGAACAAATTGATGTGTGCCGCCTTGATCTTTTCCCTCAGCTTGGTGTTCGATATGATCTCCAGTGCCTCATTTCGGTCATCGTCTGCCTGGTGAAGAGAGGAAGGAAGTGCCTCGAGAAGGCTCCAGTTCTGATTTGTGCTTTGTACCCGTGGAGTATCTTCGTCTTCATCTTTTACAGGCTCATTGGGTTCCTCGTCTTCTCCATTTCCTAAAGAAGTTGGCAGTTTTGCAAAATGAGCCTGGGATGTTCAGTCTCGCCTCTTCTTTTCAAGCTTTTTTTTTAACCTTTGCAGATGCGAATGCAGTAGCCACCAAATCAGTTGTCACTCTTGGTTGCGCCTTTCTCAGAGCCTTCGTTGTCTTTGGTGCAGAAAGATCCTTTAAGCTCTTTGCATCTGTCATCCGGAAATGAAATTTGTGAACAAAAACGATGTAGATGGATCAAAGGAATGAAACCCAAACAAGATCATCATTTTCTGCATCACTGATCACAAAATGGTAATTGTTAACATTCGGTCAAAACTTTTACGCTTCCTCTTCTCTCGTTCTGATCGATTCGATCTGAACTGATTATGTCATGATCACATCTGATATTATCCAGTCTTCCCTCGCCCGCATCAAACGCTTGACACCCCTCTTCGACCGCGTTTTGGTCCAAAAGGCTGTCCCTCACAAGCAGACCATCGGTGGAATCATACTCCCTGAGTCAGTCCAACAGAAACACAACTGGGGTACTGTCGTAGAGATTGGAAGAGGAAAACGAAGAGACGACGGTAGCTTCTCTCCAATGAGCGTTAAGAAGGGAGATCTGGTCATGTTAGCTGGCTGGGAGCAGACTGTCAAGGTCAATGAACAAGAATACAACATGGTCCGCGAGGAGGACATCCTCGGCATCGTCGAATTAGAAGACGCCGCCAAGCAATAAAATCAATATTTTGGAAATCTCTTCTTTAATCAGTGAACATCCATTCCGGCTTCTTCGTTGTGATCTCTTGTCCGATTCTCTGGAGTCTGAGATCTTCTTTCAAGTACAGGAATCTATCCTCTCTTAGCTCTACTCTTCACCACTCAACACTCACCCTCTTGCTGTTGGGAACATGTCTCCAATCTGCATCATGTTTAAACATAAACTTGGAATCCTTCTTTATTTCACAGAGCAGCGCACTAGGAACACAAACGGATAGCACTGTTGTCATGTTGTCACATTCATGCCAGCATCTGCTCGCGCACAACTCCTTCGTCATTCAAAAGCAAAAGTCACCTCTCGATTTGGGGGGGCAGTCACCACAGGGCCATACTCTAAATCATTTCCTCTATCATATCTCACAAAAGAAAGAGGACCAACAATCATCCCCATGCCCTTGTCTTTGTCCTTGTAATAGCAGTGTCCCTCTCTCCTCTCTACATCTTCTGTGTGCAATATGACTGACCACATATAAGGCTGCCACAGTACTTCTGGCCTTCGCAGCTGTGCGCTTATTCAATGATGGCCATTTTATTTGTGGTATTCTTGGAAATAAACCTGAAACTGCACCTTCACAATGATCTGATCGTCTTCTGTTGTGCAGATCTTGAAGGGTAGATTCTTCAAGAGAGTATATTTATACCAGATATACAAGTGTCCCATCATCTCTGTGCTGTGTTCTTCTCCCAACTTACTGTTGATGTTTTTCTCAAAGATCTAAGGAGCGTGAATTGCAATGATGAGTTGTGAATGTACCTCTCTGGTCATCATCTCTTCCCTCTGCAAATAATTGCGTATTGTTCTGATGATTATAAGAATTAAATTGATTATCAAGGGTATTGCACCTATTTTCGATTATGTGATTGCAGAAATATACCCAGTGTTTAGACGATACATCTGAATGTTTATCTATTGTCCTAAATGTTCGAGAAATCCAATCTGATGTCATTCTAAGAGTATGAGCCAAGTAATAGAATTACGAAATTTCTCACAGATGGCTGTTCAATAAGACAAAGAAGTGGAGTAATTGAACAGGTAATGTCTCCTCCTGTATTCTTTGAAGCAGATCAAAAGACCATTTTAGAAATTGCTTTGTGTTCCATTCTTCGCCTTTTTGTTTTGTTCCGTATGGTTCACATTCCTTCAACACTCAGACGATCCAGTTCTAATCCCTCACCATGATCATTCTACAGTACATCCCGTCTTCTGCGCCCATCTCTTGGCATAACCGTTGTAGAAGGGCTTTGTCTGCTGCGCTCCCCCTCTTCCACATTGGACTCGATTCATTTTCAAGCAAGGACTTCAATCTCTCCATCGTGGAGCCTAATCTTCTCTTCCTCAAGTCATTCTGTGCTATTTCTTCTTTTAAGGTGGTGATCTGAATGATCTTGAGCAATTAGGAAGGAGCGATTGATCGTACTTCTGATATCGCGGAGTTGAGTTTCGTTTGTACATTGTGCAGCCGTTGTGTATCATCCTGTCTTGACATCAGAAAATGTGAAATCAGGAGCACACTCCTTTTCTGAACCTATTACATCTACAACTCAAAAACACCAGGATAAATATCAAAACTCACGAGAGAATGGAATATTCTCATCAGATGACCACCCCACACGATTGTGTGGGACATGGATGATAAGGCAGTAGAGTTCACAGCATCATTCTATCTTATTATTGTCTTCAATTCTATCGTAGATTATGATATATTCTATTTTGAAAGAAATATTGAAAATGTCGGACATAAATGTTGTATGTATTGGTGGATTCACCATTTTATTTTGTAAATTAAAAAACTTTTTACCCAAACTTTGATTAATTGGTGTGATTTGATTTTTTGTGCATAAAATTTCGAATTTTGATTCTATTAAAGATGAGAAGATGGTTCGTGTGTATTGTGAGAATATGGGTTGAGTGGGTGGATTTAGGTGGGAAGATGTGTTCTTGAGTCCTTTTCTTGGTGGTGGAAGTTGAAGAAATTCCAAAAAGCTTATTTCCATTCCGTTGATCCATACGCAAAAGCACGATCAGCAGGACGAACCACGCAAACGAAGAGGTGCACTTTGTTCAACAGATGAAGATTTTAATTAAGATCAGAGAAATGCACACTCAGCTAACAACGAAATTACCACAATCATTTTTGAAAGTGGTACGTTCAGACAAAGCAAAAGGCCTTTCCAAGAGCCCAAAATCAAAACAACATCGTGTAAACTCTTTACCACATGATGTCATCGAATACATCTTCTCCTTCCTTGAGACCAGAGACATGAAATCTATTCCTCTGGTATGCAAGCGATTCGCAGAGTGCTCCAGGCGCGAGGTGAGGTTGCAGAGAGAGTTTTCCTGATTTAGACGAAGATGATCTGGAGGAGATATTGTATTGTGAGAGGATTTACAGAGGATAGAGCACCTTCCTCTTGCCAGTCTTGGAGAGAGTTATATTTTAAGCATGGTAGGTTTACGAAACATAAGTGTAAACTGAGCTGTGTAGTGCAGTACTTTCCTCTTCTAAAAGTATGGAAGTGGAGCAGTTCAGATCGAGATACGGCCATCGAGATCACCGACCACTGTGAATTGGCCAAGAGAATACCAGGTACGACCGTACACAAAGACATGAAATAATCTCAAATAGGAGGACACAATCCCTCTATTCGAGGCGATCTGTGTATGAGCGGGTTAAACAAGTATTATTTTCAAGTTAAGATAGAGAGGATCGGATGTATGTACCTCTCCACAGACACCCATTCTCACATCATACAGCCTGGTTCAGTTTCGGTTTTGCCTCAAAAGAATTTGATTCCACAGCCAGAGAGCACGTTGGCAAAGGGTAATGTCACACAAAATGTACCGATCTGGACAAATGATTTATCTCTATAGACGAGGATCATGCGCTTACTATAGCGATGCCGGTACACACAGGATATTCTGTCCTGGGCATGAAGATGTCACTGTCCCTAAACTAAACGACGGTGATGTGCTCGGAGTGCTGATCGATATGAGAGAAGGATATGCAGTATTCTACGTCAATAATGCAGAGATACATAAGATACATAACCCTGTCTGGTCAAATCATGTTTCTGTGAACCATGTTGTACAGAGGTAATATTGATATATTGAATATAGACACCCATATTCATATCATCTAGTGATTATAATAATTTGAGATACTCCAAATGGGCTTCGAAATCAAACTCAGGAGACGTATGTATATTACCTCTATATTGCCTCTATAGAGGATCCTCATATATTACAGTTGGGCGAGATCGAGATATTCCCAGCTCTTTCCATTGGGTCGTTTGGAGCATCAAGGATATGCAATCATATAGAGATACCACGCATGTTCCAAAACTATTCATTGTAATAAAATTTGTATATTTTATGCGCAGAAATCAGTCCAGGCATGCGAAGAAGAAAATATTTCAGATCAGATTTCAAGTCAACATCCGAACACGCACAAGAGCTTCTTTATGAATGGAGCTCGCTGACTCAACTCTATCAAGCATTCTTAATGATTTGAGAACAAAGTGATTATCAATACTGGAACTCATTGAAATTGATCTTGATTAGGGTAGATGAGGAAGTGAAATATGCTGCTGCCAACTCTCTTAGAAATTATGTAACTGTTACTGACCCATATATCAAACTGATGACATCCAGGTATTGAGTAAATCAAGAGAATTGTCATCAGAGGCCTACAACAGGTGGCTAAAAAACTTGTTGAAGACACATATATGGAATCTCATTCACTCACCAAATAATGGCGAGAGAGTTGGTGCTCTCATGGCCGTAGAAAGATTAATAGAGGTCAGAATGCAATACCCTCTCTTATTGAACGAACCCAGGTCGCTTACGATGATTACACGAGTGTTCTTGCCAATTACTACAGAATTGGTTTAAAGAGCAATGACGAGCAGGTGATGAGTAGAGCCGCAAAAGCAATCGGAGAGATGTCTTGCATTGGTTCCACCATCACAGCAGAATGTGTCGCTTTTGATATGCAAAGAGCTCTGGAATGGCTCCAGGTGAGTTCTTTTGTTGAATAGAAGGGCTTGTACTGAGTATACGTAAAGGTTGCTGAGAGGCATGAAGGAAAGAGACACGCCGCCTGTCTCATCCTGAGGCAAGTTGAATACCAAGATATCATCTAATATATATAGAGAGTTAGCTATTAGATCTCCTACATTATTTTATGGATACGTTTCGTCATTTGTTGACCTTGTGTGGGTCGCCTTGAGAGATCCAAAACCAGCCATCAGAGAATGTGCAGTAGACGCCTTAGATGCAGCATTACAGCTCATTTCAGAGAGAGAAAACCGATTCAGACTGCAGTGGTACCAAAAGATATACGAAGAGGTACGATCAAATGTTTTATTTCTTTTGAATGAATGAGAGTAGGTCAACAAAGGATTAAACAAATACTCAACACCAGAGACGATTCACGCATCATTATTAGTCGTGGGTGCTTTGTTAAAACACAGCGGACAAGAGTTTTTGAAGGAGAGATATGTGGATGTGGTGAACACAGTGATGAAGTACAGAGATTCCCGGGACAAATTGATCAAAAAGACGGTCATCATCGTCTTACCCTGCCTGGCCGCTTTCTCACCAGAAGAATTTAGCAAGAATCATCTGGAATTTACGATGAATTATCTCATCAATTTGTCTAAAAAAGACTCGGATTCGAGGCCGAACGCATTTGTTTCTATCGGTCAGGTAATGATTCATTTTAATGTTGTGTATATATACGAAATAATAATAATATTATTTATACATGAATAATGTGGATGTGATTAGAATGATGTTGATCGGGTCAGGTGGCTGTGATAGTGAAGGAGAATATAAATCCTTTCCTTGATCAGATAATCGCATCTATAAAGTCTGGCCTTACTCCCAAGCTCAAAGGTATTCAATCTACTCTTTCAGTATCCAACTCTGGATGAAATAATTATACCATCTCTTTTGCATTATAAAAATAAAGATGATATCAGAATATGATATCTTATCAGAATATTTGCTGATGCATGAGGTTGATGAATGATAGGGGTGAGCTGCGCACCTGAGGCAGTCATGTGTGTCTCCATGATGAGTGAGGCTGTCGGTGTTACATTCAGAGAAGCAGTCTTGGAGCTCCTGGATGCGATATTTGCTTGTGGGCTGTCCCAAGGATTAACAGATGCGTTGTATAATATAGCTATGCATATACCAGATATATCATCAGAGATACAAGAGAGATTATTGGATCTACTCAGCATGACATTGGCAGGAAAATTATTTTATTACCCAGGTGAATGGAATGTATTAGATTGAATATAACGATGACAGGAACACCCGCCAAGTGGAGAAGAAAGATACCCAATAATGTAACAGTGATGCCCCCATCATCTACAACTACGAGCAAAGAAGATCAAGACAGAGTTATTGCTCTGGCCCTTCGCATATTAGGTGAACTATCCTATCATATATCATATATATCATATATATCATATATCATATATATCATATATACCATATATATCATATATATTGATCCATTGCATAGGAACCTTTGAGTTTGAATCCTATCATCTGACAGAGATGCTGCGCACATGCATCGTTCATTATTTAAAGGACCCATCCACCCAGATAAGAAAAGAAGCCGCACTCTGTTGCACTAAGCTCATGATCGCTCCGAGGTAACCACAAACATACATATACATTCATCAATTAAAGACTCTAGTAATAAAGGGATAGAGGGGCGATACCACAGCGTTGTAGTGAGTGAGATACTGGAGAAGCTGTTGAGTGTTGGAATATCAGATCCAGATACAGATATAAGATATACTGTCTTATCCTCCCTACTCACTTCTTTTGATAATCACCTGGCACAAGCAAACAACCTGAGGTATTGTCATATATTTACGCTCATAATAATCTATTGTAGATGTCTATTTATAGCATTGAATGATGAGGTATTTGAGATAAGGCAGATATCACTGGACATATTATGTAGATTAGCTCATTGTAATCCGGCACACGTATTACCATCACTCAGAAAGACCCTCATCCGTCTATTAACCCAATTAGGTATATATATATTATATATATAGATATATATAGATATGATACAATAATACTAATGTGTGTATAGAACACTCAGGAGATTCACGTACAAAGGAAGAGTCATGCAAGTTGATGGGAACACTGATAGAAGAATCATCAGAGATAGTAAAGCCATATGTAGTCCCCATCATCATCGCACTCTTCCCGAAATTAAGAGAGAACGATGCGGCAGTATCTTCAGCAGCATTATCCACTGTCGGTCAATTGGCAGCGGTGACAGCTGATTATCTAAAATCGCATATCTCTGAATTAATGCCATTAATTATTGAGACATTACAAGATCAATCTTCCCCGTCAAAGAGAGAGGTAATATTTATATTATTATTGATATTTATATTATTATTATTATTATTGATATTTATATTATAATAGGTAGCAATAAGGACATTAGGGCAATTATCAGGACATTGTGGATATGTGATCAAACCATTCACTGATTACCCAAGATTACTAGATACTCTGTTAAATGAGATTCAAACTGAAACTAATCCAATCATACGTCTCGAGGTAATCAATATTATTATTTCATTAATAACATCGATTATTATGTTATATCAACATTGTTATTTTATTAACAACATAAAGGTGATCAAAGCATTCGGAATTATTGGAGCACTCGATCCATACAAGCAGAGAATGAATAAATTACAACTAGAGGGCAGGGAGGATGAAGACGATCCATTGGGTACCGGGAAGACAGTGAAAACACCAGATAAGGATGGAATTATAGATGCACTGGGGATATTATCTCCATCACAAGAAGAATATTACCCGACGATCACCATAGCTTCACTGATGAGGATATTGAGGGATCCATCCCTCTCACAGTACAGAAACCTTGTTATCCACGCCTTAATGTTTATCATCAAATCATTGGGCATCAAGTCTATACAGTTCTTGCCTCAGGTATATATTTATGGATATATTTATTCATATAATTATGGATATATTTATTCATAAATACAGATTATGCCACCATTCGTACAAGTGATGAAGGGATGTGACAGTGAATTTAGAACAGTTTTATTCCAGCATCTCGGACAGATCATCGCTCGAGTTAGACAGCACATAAGAGATTACTTACCAGATATATTCTATTTGATTCAAGAATATTGGCATTCCAGTAATCTAGTACACATCATCGGTGTTATAGAAGAGATCTCCTCCGCATTATCTGATGATTTCAAATTGTATATTCCGAAATTATTACCAAAGATATTGGAGGTATCTTGATGTACAACAACCATATATTGAGTATAAATAGGTTTTACATCATGAGCACGAGAATCACGAAGCAGTGATCAGAGGGCTACACGCATTGATCGTCTTTGGAAATAACTTGGAGGAGTACATACATCTGGTGATACCGGCAGTGGTGAAGATATCAGAATACAACGATGCACCACACAAGTCAGCGACAGTACTGAGACACCACGGTCTGAACACGTTAATACGATTGACGCAACAGTTTAACGTCAGTAATTTGGGATCTAGGATATTGAATCCGTTGATCAGACTTCTCGATACTTGCTCATCAGAGCTATATCCTCCCATAATAGAAGCGATATTGATCGTGGCTAAGCAACTAGGTAAATGATATGAGGTGGATGAGATGATTCATAGGAGCAGGAAGGGACTACAGCATGTTCGCTCCTCACGTAGATAAAGTCATTCAGAAGCAGCACATACCACAGAACATCACGGCAGATTACGACAAATACGTACAAGAGTATCTATCTGCGGAGAACAAAGGAGAGGGTAGTGAATACTCATCAAGAGATACAACCGTAGAGAGGAAGAGCAGCCAACTCTCTATCGAGGATGGACACCTCGATACGGTCAGAAAGATTAAACTGAACGAGCACAATCTTCGGAAAGCATGGGAAGTATCACAGAGAAGTACCAGAGAGGATTGGATCGAGTGGATGCGTCAATTCTCCGTGGCATTGTTGAGGGAATCCCCATCACCTGCACTTCGCTCTTGCATTTCTGTGGCGAACGACTACCACCCTCTTGTCAAGGAATTATTCAACGCTGGGTTCGTATCTTGCTGGTCAGAATTACCGGAGCAGTACCAGCAGGAGTTGATATCATCATTGGAGACGGCCTTATCGTCCCATAATGTCCCACAGGAGATATTGCAGATCTTATTGAATCTGGCAGAGTTCATGGAACAGGTAATCACCTTGAATGTTCTTTTGATGACAAGAATAGGATGAGAAGCCTTTACCCATCGATCCGAAGACACTCGGACAATTGGCAGAGAAATGTCACGCATTCGCAAAGGCATTACATTACAAAGAGATGGAATTCAGAACGACACCCGTAGCATCGATAGAAGCACTCATCGCCATATATAACCAACTACAACTACCAGAAGCTGCATTAGGCATATTGCATTACGCACAGAAGAACTATAATGTACAACTGAAAGAGTCTTGGTACGAGAAGTTGCAGCGGTGGGACAGCGCTCTGGCCGCTTACGAGAAGAAGGACAGTACGGATCCCGGAAATATTCTCGGGAAAATGAGGTGTCTCCACGCGCTCGGGGAGTGGGACAAGTTGGAATTCCTCGCACAAGAAGTTTGGAAAAGCAACAATAACGCTCTTAAGAAGAGGGCCGCACCGATGATCACATCAGGTGCTTGGAGCACGAATAACTGGGAATTATTCAACGTGTACTCATCGCTTGTGGAGAGGAGCAGTGTAGAATGGGGTTTCTTCAGATCTGTCTTGGAGATCCACAACGGTCATTTTGATGAAGCGCAGAAGCACATCGACGCCTGTAGAAAGCAGATCGATACCGAATTATCCGCATTATTAGGAGAGAGTTATTCCAGAGCTTATCACGCCATCGTCAGAGTACAACAGTTGGCAGAGTTGGAGGAAGTGATGTCCTACAAACAATACCCAGAGAGAAGAAGTACGATCTTATCCAATTGGACATCAAGACTAGCCGGCTGCGAGAGGAAGATAGACACGTGGCAAGACGTATTGAGAGTCAGATCACTCGTACTCAGCCCGTTAGAAAATGTGGACTCGCTCATCAAATTCACTTCCTTGTGCAGAAAGAACGGTAGAATCGACTTATCCCACAAGACCATGATCAAATTGCTGGGTATGACAAACGAGGGCAACATCATAAACCCCCTCACCATCCCTAATGCACACCCGAAGGTGGTCTTCGGATATATAAGACATCTATGGGATGCTGGTCACCAGCGTACCGCATTCGATTACCTCAGAAGGTGAAGAAATATTCACCAGTCCAATAGAAACGTATTGATGTTTCAACAGATTCGCGCCAGTGAAGAACGACAATTGGATACAAGCGAGAGTGTTTTTAAAGTTGGGAGAATGGCACAGCCACATGGAAGGATTAGACGATAACAGCATCCCTTCGATCATCAATTCATTCCAAGGTGCGATAGAGCATGACCCCAACTGGTACAAGGCATGGCACGGCTACGCCCTCTCCAATTACTCCTCCATATCTTATTATGAGAAAGCCGGAGGAAATGTATACAGAAGAAAAATCAACGCACATCTAGTCCCTGCGATATCTGGGTTCTTCAGAGCCATCTCTCTCGGACCAAGACAGTCGCTACAGGATTTACTACGATTATTGAATCTGTGGTTTAAATATGGAAACTTGAGGGAAGTGGAGACAGCGTTGATTGATGGATTCACCACAGTATCTGTGGATACTTGGCTCCAAGTCAGTACATATTGAATACAACATCGATATTTACATCTACAGGTCATACCCCAGATCATCGCACGTATTCACGTGTCAGTAGTTCCAGTGAGAAGGTTGATCAATGAATTATTATCATCTATCGGGAAGGTGCATCCACAAGCGTTAGTCTACCCACTCATGGTCGCATCTAAATCCCATTCATCATTGAGAGTCAGTGGTGCTATAGCTGTCATCGAGAAGATGAAGAAGCATTCTCCTCGCCTCGTGGAGCAATCCCAACTAGTGAGTAACGAGTTGGTGAGAGCATCTATATTATGGCACGAGATGTGGCATGAGGGTATAGAAGAAGCATCAAGGTGATCACCATACATAACATAGAACATACTCAAAATATACAGGAGCTGTTTCGGAGAGAGGAATATGGACGCCATGCTTGCAACATTAAAACCACTCCACGAGATGTTGGAGAAGGGACCAGAGACAGCTAGAGAGGTGGCATTCCAAGTGGCATACGGAAGAGATCTTCAAGATGCGTATGAAAGAGTGAAGAGATTCGAAAGGACTAAGCGACCCAACGAATTGAACACAGCATGGGATCTCTACTACAAAGTATTCAGAAGACTCACAAAGCAACTCCCACAATTCACATCTCTCGAACTCTCACAAGTGTCTCCCAAGTTGATGAATGCTGTGGATCTGGAGGCGATTATACCAGGAACATATCGGACCAACAGTAAACTAGTCAGGATCAAATCATTCCACCCAACTTTAACGGTCATCCCATCCAAGCAGAGACCTAGAAAATTGATCACAAATGGTTCAGATGGTGCCGAATATCAGTTCTTACTTAAAGGTGTGAATATTATTATATAATATGTATATGTAATATATTATTATATAATATAAAAATAATAAAAAATATTTATATCAGAAACATAATTCCAACATCAAAAGGTCACGAAGATTTAAGACAAGATGAGAGAGTGATGCAATTATTCGGACTGGTGAACACGCTATTATCACACGAGTATGAGACACACAAGAACCATCTCTGTATTGTGAGATACTCAGTGATCCCATTATCACCCAACAGTGGGTTGATTGGTTGGGTCCCACACAGTGACACATTACATCAGCTGATCAGAGATTACCGAGAATCAAGGAAGATATGGACAAACATAGAACACAGGTATTTATATAATATAGATAGATACACACGTACATGATATCAATCAAGACAGGTTGATGATGCAGAAGGCCCCTGAGCTGCAATACGATAACCTTACATTGATGCAGAAGGTGGAATCTTTCCAATTTGCGTTAGAGAGCACAAATGGATCGGATTTAGAGAGAATATTGTGGCTGAAGAGTTCAAATTCTGAGGTAGATGATGGTATAACCAATACATCTAACGGTTGTAGATGTGGTTAGAGAGGAGGACAGTGTACACACGATCCTTAGGAGTGATGAGTATGGTGGGGTACATCTTGGGTCTGGGGGATAGGCATCCTTCCAATCTCATGCTCGATCGGCACACGGGAGCAGTGATCCACATCGACTTTGGAGAATGTTTTGAAGTAGCGACA
The DNA here is from genome assembly GCA_002081555.1 of Protostelium mycophagum. NCBI lineage: Eukaryota > Evosea > Variosea > Protosteliida > Protosteliaceae > Protostelium > Protostelium mycophagum. The sequence goes on along the minus strand of MZNV01002169.1, from coordinate 10,165 downwards.
CACAGAGATAAATACCCAGAGAAGATACCATTCAGGCTGACTCGCATGTTGATCAAAGCTATGGAGGTCTCAGGCATAGAAGGGACGTACCGATGCACTTGTGAGAGCGTCATGAAGGTGATGAGGGACAATAAGGAGAGTCTCATGGCTGTGTTGGAAGCGTTTGTGTACGATCCAATAATCAATTGGAGGCTCATCACAACCACCTCCCCAGGTATCACATCTTTATCACTTGGCCAATCATCAACTTTAACAGATGCAAATGCTGTGAGACCACCAGAGACACCCGATATAAGAGGAGCGCCTTCAGAGAACCAAGAAGAAGCTGGACAAGAGCCTCAACTGGGTAATTCTGAAGTCATGAACCGCAAAGCCGTGCAGGTACATTCTCTTTGTTGATGTGGACAACGATGGCTGATGTCGGTTCAGGTGACAAATAGAGTGAGCAGAAAATTAACAGGGAGAGATTTTGGAACAGAGAGTTTAGACATCCCAGAACAAGTGCAGAGATTGATCAATCAGGCAACCTCACATGAGAATTTATGCCAATGTTACATCGGTTGGTGTCCCTTCTGGTAGTGGAAATAAAGAAAGAAGATATTTGATGAGAAAATGGATCCTTTCCACATTCTGATTCCTTCTATACATTTATCCAAAAGTCTCTTCCATCTATTCAAAATCTTCTGATTCAATCTGCTTTTCATCAAAAGATATCACACCAGATCGATCACAACATGGAACATATTGGATAAAGACAACTCACCTCTTCTTCCTCATCTTCCTCTATAACAACTAATTCGTGACTCTTTCCATGTGCGAAAAAATTAAGACCCAAACTTGCTGCGAAGACCACCACAATGGAGGCCAGGGTAAAGACGAGAGCTATTATTCCAAGCGAAAATAAGGACCCCGATAATGCCTGAAAGGTACCAGCCAAGGCGTCCACACCAGACCCCACTGAATTATAAATGGACGCTGCTGAATAGAAACATCCCGCTCCCATAGAAGATAACTTTCCACAGATCCAAAAACCCACTGCAGCTGCGAGAGAAAACCATGTAAATAAAGAGAGGATGATCAAGGCAGTTCCCAACCAGAATGAAGTGACTGCTCCAAATCCAAAGAGAGACGCTTTGACCAATACATTGAAGATATCTTTCAAACGATTCTTCTCCTTGGTTTCTGTTGTGACGGCCACGACTGTCTTCGCCGGTGTTGTGACCATATCTCGTGATGCAAGATCAGATCTTGTGATCTGTAACACGGTTTGTTCACGGAAAAATCAGTGGGAAAACGCCCCTTCTTCCTTCTGTCGACATTCTTTCCGGAAGAACTTGCACATCGTGATACTTGCTGATGGAAAACTCTTGATTATCTCTCTAATGTCGACTTGAAGAAAATGGATGAAAACTCGGTAATCAAACACCAAGAGAAAGTACTTTTTCGCACACGAACACCGCACGCAACACCTCTATAGAAATCATACACAATGTCCCAAAACAAGACCGAAGCGACCAAGCAAGCCATCCAAGACGGCGCTGACAACTTGAAGGCCGGAGTTGACCAAGCCTCTGCTGCTGGTCAAGCCGCCCAACAGAAGGCCGCTGATGCTGCTGACGCCACCAAGGCCGCCGCACAAAACGCCGCCGCTTCCGCCCAAGAGAAGGCCGGACAAGCCGCTGATGCCACCAGAGACGCCGCCGCCGCTGCCCAACAAAAGGCTGGAGAGGCCAAGGACGCCGCCGCACAGAAGGCTGGACAAGCCGCTGATGCCACCAGAGACGCCGCCGCCGCTGCTCAACAGAAGGCCGGAGATGCCGCCGCTGCCACACAACAGAAGGCTGGTGAGTTGAAGGATGCCGCTGCACAAAAGGCCGCCGAGGCCGCTGCTGCTGCCCAGAGCGCTGCAGCTGCTGCTCAACAGAAAGCCGTTGAGCTCAAGGATGCCGCCGCACAGAAGGCTGCTGAGGCCGCCGCCTTGGCCGTGGATCTTAAGGACGCCGCCGCACAAAAGGCTTCAGAGGCTGCCAACGCTGCCGCTGCCGCCGCTCAGAGCGCCGCCGCCGCTGCCCAACAGAAGGCCGCTGAGGCCGCTGCCCTCGCACAGCAGCTCGCCGAACAAGCCCAAGCTGCTCTGGCTAACGCTGCCGTCGCCACAAAGGATGCCGCTGCTGCCGCTTACCAAGCCACAGCTGACGCTGCTGCCAACACAGCCGCTTATGTCTCAGAGAAGGGAGCTCAGGCTTACGAATACGCCGCACAAGTCGCCTCAGACACAAAAGAATACGTTGCCGGAAAGGCCGACGAGACCAAGGCATATCTCGACGACAAGACAGCCGCTGCTAAGGACAAGGCTGCCGATGCCGTCGACGTTGCTGCTGACAAGGCCAAGGCTGCCTCAGCACAAGCTAACGCTGCTGTTCAAGACAAGGCTGACCAAGCCAAGGAGAAGGCCGCTGAGAGCAAGCAATAAATACACGTTTTGATGAAATAATGTACAATATTTATATATTCTTTGAAAAGAATTGTTATTTTTATCTTTGAGGAATTATTTTGTTTATGCAGGTTTTAACACGCATACAGGTGCTCTCAGGAAATGAAAAGGATTCAAATCGAATTGAAAAGAAGAGCCCCAAGTGATGTAAAGATTTTGGAGAAGATTCAAAAAATAACAAATTTGGTACCTCTTCACATGGTGTCATGGTCACAACCGCACTTAATAACATTATATGTGCAGTTTTGGTGGATATGGTTTGTAAAATACTGTGTGAAATATCTTCGATTATTAATATTAATTGAATATTGAGTAGAAGTGGACAATCAGGTCTGTTTATCCCAAAATCCGAGCATCTCAGTGGTCCGATTAAACCAGAGCTGCTTGATGATAGGATAACGTCTACCCCAAACTGGTCCGTGCAGTGACATTGTCCCAAAAGCATAATCTTCGTCTGTGGGATTGTTCACGACCCACCGATAATGAAGCCTTGTCCAGGGCATATTTCCTGGCGGTGTCATTTCATGCGCCGGATTTTAGCTCAATCGTTCACTGCCACAAAACTCGATTTTTTCTGTTGGTGAAGAGGTAGAGATGCAATATGACTCTGTTTGAAGTATCATATTCTTCTGAGGAATATGTAAATCAGGATGTACTCACCTTCGACACGATGTATGTAATTCAACATGTTTTGTTCCATGAATGCTGATGAAAATCGATTGGGGACTGTACGTCAATCACTCAGTGTGTGGTCGTCAACACGCGATAAACAACATATTAATATCAAACTTACTTGAAAGCACCTTCTTGTAATGTTCGTACATCTCCAACGAAGGTTTCATGATCCAAAATCCGGCATTGAAATAATCAGTCAAGTTTGCCTTCTTCCTGATAGCTCCCTCGAAAGGTAGTGTCTTATTCTCCCATCTGGCATCCGGACGAGCCGCGAAGACGTAATCAGAGGGTATTGGCTTCTCATCCTCTTTTGTCTGATTCTTGTTGTCCCGTGTCTGACGTGTGAGGACGGCGGGATCGCCGAAGATGTCTTCCATTCCAGGTTTCACGATCAATGTGTCGGCGTCTATGTAACAGATCCTGTCATATTCTGTGTACGTCCAGAGCCAAAGTTTGGCAAACTGATCTCGCCACCTGAGATCAGTTCAGGACATGCCTCTTCTTGCGAAGGTCGAGATCACCTAGTGGCCAGCCCGCGCAACCACGGGGCAGATATCTTTTCCACTGCCTTGACTATAGCGCCATCATCTTCTAACCTCTTGATCTTTCTCTCATCTACATCTTCTGTAACAATCACAATGAATGGAATGTTTTCGATGTTTTTCTCCCTCATTTTAGTATCGGGGTGGTGGTATAGAGAGTATATTAGGTTTCTTAGGGAGATGTAGTATCTGTCATTGTTCTTCTCGAAGCTCTCACTTGAGCTCTTCTTGGAGTCCGCGCTGAGCATGCTAGCGAAAGCATACTTTGGCTCATCGAATGGATCTGTTGGGACTTCGACTATCTTCTGATTGGGAGAAAGTGAAGCGATCAGTAACACCGTGATGATAAGGAAGCCCAGCAGTATCATGTTGGTAATGTTCATCTGACACGTTCTCTTCATCTGCGACCTTGAAAAAAAACTTCTTTTTTCTCTTGTTCCGATCGATCGAAGATGCCATTGCGTGGCAGACTCAAATTCCCACTTGCGGTCAGAACACATTGAACGTTGGTTGACGCAAAAATTAAGCTGTTGCTATGGACTGAATGTCTTGCTACCGGGAACTTGAAACCGCAGACCAAAATAATTATTATGTAGATAAACGGACTACACCACAATAAATTCATTTTAATCTTTTATTGGTCTATAATCCAGACCGTGGTCATCTGACAAGAATTATTTGTTTGGTCCGAACTGGCAGAAAGCAGAGATGGACAGCATAGCAATAAAGACAGATAGATTATAGAATGTATTGTGATATATATCAGTTCATTTATACTTATTTATAAATGAGTATTTTTAGTCTACAACAGCCACATCTCTATTCTGTGGCAAACCAACTATTAAAATTAAGTGCAGAAAACTCGCAATCAATCTGAGGGGCATTTTACCAGCATATTGACTGGGAAGCTCTTATTTCATACCAATAATGCCTATTTGGACCTTCGAAAGGTGAGTTGTAGATAAATGCACTTTTCTCTGATCATAAATTTCTTTTGGGCTTGGGTTGACAGAAATCAGAATGCGTTGCTTCTCGAGTTCACTGGTATCCCAAACAAGATGGAAATATCCTGATTTGAGTAGAAGTTCAAAAAAGTGAATCACTGTATCCAGACAAACTTGGCCTTTCAAAAGAGATCCTCTTCAATTGCCACACTCAAATCTTCACCTGTGGATGATACAATCAGAGTAAAGCATTTTTGACCAAGGTTTATTCTGAGACCACAGGTACAAGGGTGGATTAGAGCCTTTAGACAACACAAAAAGGCAAGTTTTTTAGATCTGAGCGATGGAAGTTGTATCCTACCGTTACAAGTGGTCCTCTCTGGTGACTTGGTGAACACCCCAGAGTAGGTCTCAACTGTGCCTTTGGGTGTTAGTATTGATCCAGGATATAGATTGAATTATGGTGCTTGTGTGGAGGTCGTAGGCAAACTACAGAAGAGTGCAGGAAAAGAACAAAAAGTTGAGGTAATCATCGTCTTTAATAATAGGTTCAACTCTTTGGCGACATTTCAATAAACTTACTGTTGCAGATGTTAGCAGAGGGGATTACAATATTAGGCAAGCCCGATGTAGAAAATAATCCACTACAACCAAAGAGACACTCTATGGAATTTCTGAGACAAATACCTCACTTGCGTCCACGTTCCAACTTCTTTGGAGCCATGTTCAGGATCAGGTGACGAATATTATTCAATCAACAACATTACCAAAATATTTCAGATCGGCTGCATCTATGGCTGTACATCAATTTTTTAATGAGGTGAGGATTTTAGATGAACAAGAGTGGAAATACAAGATAATATAATATAATATAATATAATATAATATAATATTGTACAGCGCGGATTTTATTGCGTTCACACACCCATAATCACGACGAATATATCTGAAGGAGGGGCTGATGCTTTCCAAATTAAAGCACCACAAGAGAAATCAGGTCAGTGAAATGTTTTGATGAAGAAATCTCATTGCACACAATGAATGTGTAATTACAATGATAATGGATACAGATCAACACTTCTTCGGACTTCCCGCCTTTTTGACAGTTTCTGGGCAGCTCGAGGCCGAAGCGATGGCCTCCGGAATAGGTATTTTGATATTATTAGCCCTGATACATATAATATAATATATAATATTGTATTATTATTATATTATATAATAAAATTATTACAGGAAAGGTATATACTTTCGGTCCGACTTTTCGCGCTGAGAAAAACAGCCACACTCCGAGACATCTTGCTGAGTTTTGGATGCTCGAACCTGAGATGTCTTTTTCTGGCCTGAAGGAGGTGAAGTCCGACCTGCACAATGTTATTTTTGCATCTTTTGTTTACATCATATTTCTACGCTTTAGTCTATAATTATATTTTATCTATTCTTATGAATCTAATTTGTATTTCTACTTGGATTTTGGAATGAAGTCAATTAATAACGACAGGTGATGGATGTGTCGGAGGATTTGATCGTGAAACTGATCAAAGACATAAAAGAGAAATGCCCTCAAGAATTAGAATTCTTTACCAAATGGCAAGATGAGGTGTTCTTTCAACATGATTTATTATTATTCTGGCATGACATTTATAGACACTGATGGACACCCTGGAGAATATATTGAGTGGCCCTTTTGTGCGCACGACATATAACGATGCCATCTCCACTCTCATCGCAGCTAACGCAAAGACAAAGTTTGAGGTTGAGCCGAAGCATGGAGATGATTTGCATAGAGAACACGAAAAGTACCTCTGTGAATTTCACAAGGTGAATCTGATTCTTCTGCCATTCGGATCTGAAACAAGTGTTTAGAGACCTGTTTTTGTAACGGATTGGCCGAGAAAAGTGAAAGCATTCTACATGAAGGTGAATGAAGATGGAGAGACGGTGTCCTGCGTGGACCTCTTAGTCCCCAGAGTCGGAGAGCTCATCGGTGGTTCTGCCAGGGAAGATTGTTTAGAAACTCTGCACGAGTCCATGCGAATGAAAGGGGTAGAGTTATATAGATCTAATACTTCTAAAAGAGATTCAGATGAGAGCAGAGGAACTGGAATGGTATTCTGATCTGCGACGATTCGGGTCATCTCCTCACGCTGGGTTTGGAATGGGGTTCGAGAGATTCTTGATGCTCATCACCGGTGTTCAGAACATAAGAGACACAATCCCATTTCCAAAGTATCCAGGCTCTGAGTCAATCAAGCAATAAAAGGCTTGGTTTATTTAGATTTTATCGTCCTTTTTACAGCAGAAGGAAAGTCCCAGGTAAATCCCGCAGGAATATTCTTGGCAAAGGGGGTCGCCCCTCGAACGAAATTTCCACTGAAAATTTTACGCCTAATTGTCATCAATACGAAGAATCTTGAAGAAGTTTGAAATAGAAAGTTTGAAGATTTACCCTTGGATATCGCTCAGATCATCGAGTACAAGGGTCCCCTGCCCATGTGGCACATTATTCTCCCACTCACCTAGAGATGGATGAGATTATTTGATGGATGCAGGATAGATACCTTGGTAATGATAGCCAGTAATAGATATGTACATCCCCCGTCCTTTCTTCATCCCATCAACATACTCTCCATCGAACAGAATCCCCTGAGATATCTTAGCGTTTATTTCAAACCGATGATCTACAATGCACATCTCCTTACCCCGCCCGACTCTTGACACCTCCCGTGAGGCACGTCTTCTTTGAAGTGTCCGTGGAATTTTCTACCGTCATCCCATTCCATGATTCCAATTCCATCTCTTTTTCCTTTTTCGAAATTCCCATAAAATTTCCCGTTTCGGAATATCTGCATTCCAATTTTGTCCAGCTTTCCGTCCCGGAAGAAACCCTTTTGTACAACACCTTCCGATGACGTCATCTCGCCGTATCCAAATATCCTGTCATATTTCCACTCTCCTGTATTCTTTAATGATGTGGGCAGGATTGGTAGAGATGACCTTTGTATGTTGAGGAGTCATTCCATCTGATGATCCCATATCCTTCCCTCTTACCCATCCATACTTCTCCATTGTAGACGGTCCTTTCTGCTAAATCTTCCACGGCACACTGATCACCATGCAGAAAATTATTATGCCAAGTACCTCGACATATCTTCCTCTTCGATGCTTTCGATCGTCAACTTGATGATTGTTCTTCTATCAATCACAATCATCGCATTGCAAAATGAAATGAATAGAAAAGAATGGCGTCAACTCACCAAACCTCCCCTCTCCTTCAATTGCCCCCTCGCACCAATCACCTGTGTACATCCCTTTATTTGGGTAAATCATTTGTCCTTTTCCATGAAAAAGACCCTCTTTCCACCACCCTGTCCTATGTCATTCTAGAATTCCAATAAATATTCAATAATCACCTCTATATATTCTTCCATCTGAAAAAATACCCACACCCCTTCCGTGAGGCTTCTCCCTCTCTATCTACTCTTCATTAAGATATTCCAGTCACGTGTGACGATATTTACTTCTCCTCTGTATTTGGGGCCTCCTTCCTGGGCGTAATCACGACTTTCTTCGTTGATTGTGCTGCAAAGAGTTGGTTCTGAACTATCACACCACAATATATCGATATATCACCGTGAGTGTTGTGAAGGCTGTAAGAGGTCAAAGAGACTCTTCTGGTCTGGGGAAATCTTGTCACTATGACGTGGCAGACTGGCTCTGATGAGAGGAAATCCTTTGATTACCACTTACTCTTCGATTGTGGTCTTCATACTCCTTTCTGTGGAGAAGAAGAAGGCTCCTTTGTTGGGAGTCTGTTTTCTTGCTGTGTCATGACGTGAGATTGTTGTCCAACGCTCACCAAGCATGTTTTGATTTTTACATTTCTGGGATCTGTTAAGGTCCAAGTTACAATATTACAGAGACAATGTGAAATCTATTCTCGATTGACTTCCTTACAAAATGTTTAGCTCTGCAAATGTTGTTCATTTTGATCTGCGGAGCTTTGTTCGAATTTTTGGAACTGAAAACCTGATTTTCGCATTTTACATAAAATACAAACCGACTCTACAACAATCACCCCTGGAAATATACTAAATGCACATGTGTTACCGACCAATGATTGATAAGCAATATAAACAAATATTAATGTCATCAAAATATTGTTGATTTATTTGTCAACAATAATATGGAATTGTTGGATAATGATGAATATGCCTTTTCAATATCTCTTTATCACATCTTGGTGATATCTCTCAGGGTACAATCCCCTTCCCTTCAGTTGTTAGATAGGTGATGTACAGGACTCAAAGTCTTTGTGTGGTCAATGTACGATCTGTAAGTAATTTTAGGTTATTTCTTGGATATGGTGTATTTAGAGTGTTGTAGTTCATTCGCTTGATTCTTTTGCAGAGTTAATAGACTCACCTAGTATTTATATCCAACAGGGACAAAATCGCTCTGACACCAGACATGTTCGTCTGCTTCCTCGCATGTAGTTTTTCTCCCCTCTATTCTGACCTTGGCCACACCTTGATAGTCCAGAAGGATATTTGTGAATTGACAACCTTTCCTTTTGGGAGGATAATATGGTTCTCTGATGCACAAATGGAAAGTTTCGAGCTGATCTGCGTGTGTCGAATGGCATCTCAGGAGGACAAACATTTTGCAAGGTGGGAGGCTCGGAGACAACTCATTGATGGCGTTTTGGATCAAAGCTTGTACGTTCAACATCACTCGTGCTGTGTCTTCTTCCATGTCCATGTCACTCGCTTCGACATCCAAACAGAACACCTCTTGTGCAGAACTCGTGCTTGGTCCAAACACAATAACGATTTGAGAGAATGGAATCGCTTTTGTGGCATCCGAAACAGAGCCCATCAGATCCCCAAGATCATTTGTGAACTAATTTAAAGTTAAAAATGTATTTGAAAATTAGCTCCACCTTGATTTGTTTCTTCTGATCGATAGATAGTCTCTGCAATAATATGAGCCAAGAAGCAGCGGCGATGGTCTCACTTTTTCTGATTCCTCAAGAGCAGCGCTCGCCTCCACAAGATGTTTGTATAAAGTCTCAGATTGTCCTCTCAACGATGGTAATATCTCTATATATCTCAATATAGTTAATGTTTGGGTTGGTGTGCACATGCTGAACGGAATTTTATGAAAGCAGAAATTGGTTTTGGTAAATTTTACGTTTTGGCATTCACATAAAAAGAGGGTATTATAGTGCATTTATCTACAACTCAACACACACTGAATGCTTGCTTCCTGTGATCAGTTCGTAAACTCTCTGCAAAACATTTATAAGCTTTTGTGTGCCCAGAGCATGCTTTATACAGACTGGGTGGAAAACACTGCTCCTAAATGATAGTAGCCTGTGCCTCACAGAGGCAGAGGCTAATGAGGGTATGTGGGTGGGCCTTAAGTGTGGTGTTTCTGTTGTTTTCTGCTAACAACATGCTTTCTACACATATTAGACTATAACAAATAATTAGAGGATGATTTATAAACTT
>MZNV01002168.1:0-10319 GCA_002081555.1 Protostelium mycophagum | reverse complement strand
ATTTTTAATGTTACAAAATTGTAGTTTGCCACATCTCTAATGAGTGAAATTGACCTGCACATCGTTGTAGATTGATTGATCATATTTGAGGAAATATATCAACGAAAATATGTGCAAGCACTTGAGTTATTAATAGAATAAGCTGTGCCAAACCCTTTGCCGAGTAGAAGAAACACCAGAATTAATGTAAAAAATTCATCTTGTCTCAAAAACCTTGTGCATCCTGATGAAACACACTGGATTTTGGCCTAATTGACATTTGTGGCATACCCATCTGAGATCTGCCCAAGAATAAAGTCATGTTGATCGCGAACATTTCTTGGTTGACGTCATCCCGAAAATCAAAACATGGAAGTGGCATTATTGCATCATGACGAAAAACACACCAGGATCCATGATCTTGATTGGCTCAAACATATCGCCCAACAGTGAGTTGTTCGCACAAATCTCGTCCCGAAAACTAATCTTGACAGCATGGCGAACTGCCCTGACTTTGAAAGAGAAGGGAGTTGACTTTAGCATGGAGCTGCCTCAGAATGGACTGAAAAGCAAAGAACATTTGGCATTGAATATCCGTGGCCAGATACCCATTCTTAAAGATGGCGACACAATCATCAACGAATCACTTGCTCAGATGTTATACATAGAGAAATTCCACGGGGAGGAGTCTCTCATGCCACAAGACCAATCACAATATGCCACAGCGATCGTGAGGATCAAATCGATACAAAAAAATGGATCTCACCTTAACAGGCCCGATTACTAGAAGTCAATAATCTGACGAGTGCCTATGGTCCGATCATGTTCTTAGGTCTTTTCGGACAAGGACAAGCTGCAAGAGAACAGGTCAACATCCTCCTCCAAGAGTTAAATTACTGGAACAAATACCTGGTGGTAGGCACATCTCATTTTGTGATCTGAGCCTCTGTGCGGAGATGCAGATTTTATTTTTCATGTATTTTTAATACATTTGTGAAACACTTCACCTTCTAAATATATAATTTATTCTACTATTTGAATTTACAGCTATTTTTTTGTTATGACTTGGTTTTCACTGTGTACAGAATTCAGAGTGGCTCGCTGGGGAGAAGATGACCCTTGTCGACATCGCCGCTTTTCCCGCCGTTGCGGGTTGCATTTTTGTGGGAATACAAATGGAAAAATCACATCCGAAGTATTTAACATTTTATTATTTATTAAATAATATTTAATATCGAGATTTAATTTTTAGTCGAGTTGTAGATCTTCTCATCACCATATTATTCGCAATTACGCCAAGATTTTTTTGTTTTGCAAAAATGATCAAATAGAATTCTACAACTCAAAATAATTTTTGGCCACAGCTGCACGCAAAGAAATATCGTACATCTCGTCTCCGTGTTCTCTTCTTAAAATGCGAAACCAAGTTAATCAATTCAACAGCTGACATTCTACAGGTTGTTCATGTGGTATAAGAAGATGGCCTCGAGGTCTTCTGTGACAGAGACTTGGCCTTTCAAAGATGTTTACTCTGTGCCTCACAGTGTACCAGCCATCAATTCACTCTACAACTCGCCACATTAAAGTTATATTGTTTTAGCTGTACCTTTTCCACGCGATTGCCCGCAAGCTGTTGAAACCCCTCTTGTACTGCACTTGTCCCATAATTCAATGAGTTGACTTTTAGCACATGAACAGAATATGGGGTCAGTTAGATTTCCCGCCAAAAATATTTCAGAAGGAAGTTGAAAGAATATTGTACACGAATTATTCATCACTGTTGCTCGACGATCACGGATGATGCGCTGTGGCTGGAGTCCGTTCTACGCCGAAGAGCAGAATCGCTGCCTAGGTGTTCTCCGTTGTACATCATCAACCAAAGAAAACTCATCTGACTCCTCCTATGAAAATTCTTCCTGCTATGTTCTGTACACTCTGGAGTATACTATTTATTGAATTTTTATAGACGATCAAAGAAACAGGTATCCGACCGGATTTGGAATTCACAATGTCCAATCCCCGTTTCGGTGAACGAATTCAGCTTCGCAGAATCGGAAGCAAATTTGCATCTCATCGCCAATCTCACTTCTTCACGCCATGCAGGACCCGAGAAGAGCTGAGAGACAGAAGAAATTCGAGGCCGCTGTAATGAAAATCTTTATGAATCATCATCTGATCGCAACAGGTCCGGATACTGGGACCTCAATTTCCTAAAGTCGATCCACACCAGATCATTTCCGCACTTAAGAACACCGAATTAGATGTAGACAGGTGAGGTACCGATTCAATACTTACAAATTTATGATAATCTAGAGCGGCGGAGATTCTCTCACAAATTGCCTTGAAAGATGAGGAAAGAAGAACCTTTGAGCAGGTAATCCTTTCATCCCATCTTACCACATCATTTAACCTTTTTCAGGTTAGACGTGCTGCTCCGGGAGCTTCTGTTGAGCAGGTCTGAATCATTTCAGAAGATCATCTCATCATATTAAAAATGCTCAGATCAACAAGGCATTAGAGGAGAGCGGAGGAAATGTTGACCTGGCCATTTTGTCCATCATCAATGTCGCGAGTTCTGAAAAGAAACGCGAGAAGAAGGAGGCACCTGTAGATGATCTCACCACTAGTGGCAGTTATTTCAGTACAAAGACAACAGACGAAGGTGATTTGTTCAACAACATAGATGGATTCCTTTTGATTGAACACAAACACAAAACACACCAGTAATGCATGTGTAGCTTTACCATTGTAATCTTGTGGCAACAAATTATTCATTATCATGAATGACTGATCATGCTTTGATGATGACACAAATTGATGATCACCTTTTATGTTTCTGCACAATAATGAAGAAGATATTTCTTGTGCACCAACAACAGAGATGGATTTTATCCAATAAAAGATAATAACAACTCAACACTCAACACTCAACCTATTCTATTTGAATAAAAAAAATATTTTTCGTAGTTATTGTTCTGACTCTTTCAGATGGGAAAGATGAATTCGTCGACATTGTAGATGAGCCAGTCGTTGTAGATGAATTATTCCCAGACTTTGACAAAGTCGTTTGGACGAATGAGGGGGAGGCGGTCAATGTGATGATGACTTGACTTCTGAAGACCTGATGACTTTCAGATCGTGATACCGAATAGTTATGAGGTGGATACAACTGCGAGAGTGCCGGTAGAGTATAGCGCAGATCTAAGAGATTTCTTGAATCGGTATGTGAAATTCCTCAAAATCTACAAAATCTTTTCTGAAGATTCTCGGAAAATTCTCAGAAAACAAAATTTCACTGAGTTTTCATAGAATGGAAGAAGAAGAGATAAAGAATGGATATGGAGTCTCGTGAGTATTCATTCGTCCTGTTGTAGATGGCATGATGTGGTTCTGACGTCATGACCCAGGGTCTTGCCGAAATCAGTCTCTCATCTCAGATCCATCTTCCAATCGATGCGCGATCTGTATGATTCATTGAATCTGCATCATCCAAGTGATGAGAAATCCGAAAACAAGAAACCCCTTGCCGTTCCCAAGAATCCTTCGTCTACAACTGCCCAGAAAATACCTCCCATCGAAGGTGACCACAAAACCATAATTAAATTTTGTTTTCTACGATCGATCTACAACGCTCATTCGGATGTGGATCTTCGACATTCTAAAAACAACTTTAGAATGCCACAAGATCCAAAAAGAAGAGGTAGAATCCATTGCTTATGTCTACGGAGAGTACTTCTTCCTGTCAAGCTCTTTACCTCTAAGATTCACACTCACTTTCCAGTCTATGCATCACGGTATCTCTCTTGATATTTTATTATTTGATTTATTTTTATTCACAATACGCGCCTGAGAAAATATTTTTGTGATATTGATGTGTTGGTATGATTCGGTTTTTGACTTGGTGTTTTTGGAAATTTGAAGATGTACAGAAATGTTATTCTTGAGCGTGACACTGCCTTCCCAATACCCATTTGTCCCCCCAAAGGTCGTATTGCGGTGAGAATGTCATGACGTCACCTGTCAAACTGACATTTCTGTCAGATCACATTATGGACAGGTGCCACAAAGCGCATCCGAAGCCGTAGAATATGTACAAAATAATGTGAATATTCGAATTTTCTTCGAATTTTCTGCACTTGAGCGTCGCAAAAAAGCAGAACATGTCTTGAATCTGCGAACATCACTGACTCGTTGTAGTTGGTCGATAAGCTGGGTGAACCCCAACTGCTGGAGCTGATCACTGGAGTGGCAGAATATCTTTATGAGTATGTTGACGAAGAGAAATTTTCCGAGAATAATCTGTGGGACGGGTTAGCATTGATTCTTCCCGCCTGTTACGCTTCATTACGCCCCAAGCAGGTAATCCATCCGACATCCAGGGTCTCGCTTCTGGATTTTGGTGTAATTTTGGAAAATTCAAATTTTGAATTTCTAAAAGGCCGCGCAAGACCGAGAGAAGATATTGAGAAGTGCATCTGCAGACATCAAGTTACCTCCCTCCACTTTGAAGGCCTTCCTACGTCATCACAAATACAACATAGGTGATGTTCGTCTACAACGAGATTTTTATCTGTTCTATTTTTAGATATTTTTCGGGAAAAGTTTCTGAAATAAAACAGAGAAAGCCACTGGTGTGTATCTCAACGCTGTTGTGGAAAAAATTATGCCAGAGGAAGCCAAAGTACCCGTCTACAACGAGGCAGAATTGACCGTCTCCAAGGACACGATCGAGTGCATAAGTGAGTCTGGAGATCTCGAATTTCACTGAAATTTCCAGCGTGTTTTGACGAATTTTCTGGAGAAGAGGGGTGCAGAATGTCTTGTGGACACTTTTTGTGCGAGGAATGTTACTCCTCTTATCTATCAGTGCGCATCTCTGAGGGTAAGAATTTTCACCAACTTTTACCAGACTTTTCAACATTTTTATTTTTCAAAGTTGAAAATTTAATTTAATTATTTGACCATCTACAACAACTCAAGTTGCCAGGTGCCACAGAGGACAGACTTACGTGTCCCGGACACAAATGTCAACTCGTTGTAGACAAGGCCATCGTGTCCTCCCTCGTTCCCGCCGAAGTGTTTGGAAAATTCACGGAATATTCTCTGCATGGATTTGTAGGTGACGCTGAGGCTTATCGGTGGTGCATCTCAAGAAGATGTGACAGGGTTATGAGATCGAGCCGTTCCACCGGTAATATTTTTTTTCTTGGGCGATTTCGCACAAAAATTTGTGCCTTCTAAATTTAGGCAGCTATGGTGCGTTGTAGATGTTGTAACGTGTATTGTTTTGGCTGCGGGTTAGAATTTCACTGGCCGTTATCATGTGAACAAGTCAAGTGGTATGAGGAGCACATGGGGTGAGTTTTATCCCTTTAAATCCGTAAATCGTCGACATAAAAATGTCGACAAAAATAAAATAGGATAATATCGACAATGAGATGACATGTGTACAGACGGTCGACAAATATATCCGATAAAGACGAAGCTTATATCAAAGGATTCACAAAACCTTGCCCCGGATGTGGTGCCCCGATTGACAAAGATGGAGGCTGCAACCACATGAGTGATTCTTCTGACATTTTCATTCGTTTTATTGAATTTTTTATATATTTTAATGCACATGAATGAACCTGATCTCGATAGCTTGTAAGAGATGTGAGTTCGAGTTCTGTTGGATTTGTTACGGTAGATGGACAGGAGGGAGTCACTACATGTGCTCCGCACCAACACAGGCGGGAAGCGCTTTAGAGGACACCTTTGGCTCCGACTCATTGCGCCTGTCCTATTCACAAATACACCTCATCCATCAATCTTATCAAAACCGAGATGATCCTCAGGTATTTCGTGTGGAAATTTCGTGGGAATTTCGTGGTGTGACTTGGTACAGTTGAAGAGAGTTGTAGAGAGGCTTGTTGAAGCATGTAAGAGGGCCAACAAAACCGAATTCATGCAGAAGAACCTCCAAACCGCCATCGCAGCTGCTGAGATAGTATACCTCGTGAGTGTTCCTCCATCTACAACGAGACATATTTTCAGCCCGTGATGACGTCATACAGTGCCGCAGAGTCATCTTCAACCTCTGTGCCCTCGGCCAATATTTCGAGAAGTTTTATGTCGGGAAATCGAACAAAATCAAGCAACAGATCGGCATCATCCAGGGCAACATCCTCTTAGTGTTCTCAGTCATGGATTGTCCCGTGAAGCAACTGGACTTTTTATTGATGGACAATGCCACAAAGACTGTCTGCAACTCGATCAAGGAGCTGCCTAGGATTATCAGGGATATATTCCAGAATGCAAAGAAGAGATTGAAGCCAGTGTGATGAAACGGCAATAAAGAATGTCCGGTTATCAAAGAAATTATCCAAAAGAACATGAAGCCGCTCATCTTGTTGGAATGAAGGATGTGGGAATTGGAATATCCGGAATGTTTCTTGGGGAGCGAATGCGACAGCACTGACAGCAGCAAAGAGGGCGAGAAGATACTGGGCTGTTGCATTGTTCGTTTTGAATGCCAATTTTGAACAAGATAGAATGAGTCGGTGATCACTTAAGTGTCTGATCTCAATAGGGCAATCTAGTTGAAACCCCCAGTGACAGGATGCAATCAGTTTGAGATGGTGGCCTGCATGAGCCTTGATGGAACTCATGCGCACTGGAAGAGAAAAATAATCATTTTGGGACGATATATTGGCGCCAAATTTCAGATTTAAAAATTATGAATTTAAAAACTCTTTATGCGAAAGCACTCGCTCTTCGCCGGTTGACGCTGCTCAGCTGGTGGTATTTTCAAAATTGTTATAACTTGTCTTCCTCAGCTCTCTAACATCGAGGAACTCCCTAGCGGGGAGCCCATGAGTGAAGAAGACGAAGAAAAAGGGCTTGTTCTTGCTTCAGAGAGAAGCATCTGTTTCATCTTCCAAAGCTCTGGGCAGTTGGATGGTATTCGAGTGAGAAGTAGTTTACTGACACTCTCCAAGATGGGATGAAGGGAAGGTGTTTGGAGAGCCCGAACGAGTTGTGCGGCGATACAGCAGGCCTTTGTGTCTAATGTAAAGGAAGGTGAAACGAGGGGTAAGAGGTCTTTACACAGAGGTTTCTCCAAGGCTACCTCGTGTAGCGTAGGGAGTGAGGCGTCTGATGGGATGTACAGTGAATAGGTAAATTCTCCTTTCTTTGTCTTGATACTTCTGATGATGGTACCAGAGGAAAGGGGTAGTGGTGTTGGTGGATGGCAAACAGGGATGGTTTGTGTCCGTGAGGCGCACATTAATGTCTTGTAGTAGCGAAGAACTCCCTCTAGTTCGCGGATGATCCCCGTACTGTCTATTTCCATCTCTGATTCTGCCTCTGGTGATACAGGTGGGGTGTTTTTTGTGGATGTCATCAAATTCTGGAAAAGGTCTTGAGAGATCGAGCTAGGGGCTCTCAAATATACAATGTAAGATGGCTTTTGTGACAAATTCTCCTTAGTGAACCGAAATCCGATCTCTACATCTTGGAATTGCCTCCCAACTGTAACAGCACATGAGATGACCACCAAACCCAAAGTGTTCTCCCCACCTGCGAGATGGTCCAAAGAGATCATCTCCAAAGATTCTGTTTGTCTTGTGTGATGTTCAAGATGATGATGAGTCTGAGGACAGCGGCGCATAGTTTGTTGCCATAGTTCTATAAAATTGAAATTGATATGAAATTCCGCATGAAATTTAGAACGTAGTTGGCAGGTGTCATTTAATGCATCAATTTCAAACAAAACGTATCTCCGGAGACTATTTAAGGGTGTAAAGGTGTTTCTGCACACCAGAGAGCAGAAATAAGAGTGGTGTTCCTGACAGTACAACTCTAAGATCAAAAAACTTTCCATGTGCTCTTAATAAAAACCTGGAAAGCAAGATCATAACAGTCACCCCCAAAATGCGCAATCTTTCTGACAATTTATGTTGACATTTGGTATCGTTGTAGACTGTCGCGAAATCTCGAAACGCGCATCACGCTTCTCAATCAACCACAACACCACAACACCACGAGATGACTTCCATTCTGAATGCCGCTGTCGAAAGTGTCAGCGATGCTATATTTGGCAGTATCAAAGATAGACCACTTCCTGAAAATGTAGAGGTAATGTACGAGATTTCGTCTGAGAACCTCTAAATTCTTCTCAGATTGCAGTGAAAGGAAGTTCCTCCAGCACACCAGTCATCTTAGGCGAAGGACCTTCTTGGGATTCTAACAAGCAGGTAAATCATAGGATTTACGTTTGTTGATTTGATTCCCAAGGCTCTGTACTGGGTGGATGTTAAGAGCAGAGTGATTCATCTCTACGATCCAAAGACAAAATCAGATCAAATTTTTCATGTCCCTGGCAACAAACAAGTCTCTGCAGGTGAGCCAAAATCTTCACATCAAAATTCAGTGTACACACAAAATGTTAATTTCGATAATGTGTATGAGCAATCAAAACACCAATACTGCGAGGTTTAGTCTTCAGGATAGATGAAATTGTGCTCACAGTCTACAGTTGTCCCCCGTAAAAACAAAGAAAACGAGGTAATCGTTGGGCTAGAGGACGGTCTTTACTTTTGGAACCTCAAAACAAACGAACTAAAATTCTTGGACCATCCAGAGACATCCAAACCGGGCAACCGTTTCAACGACTGCAAATGTGACCCTGCGTGAGATCATCTTGATCAAACACTGATCTCCAAGTTTTGACTCATTTTCAGAGGAAGATTATTCGCTGGTACTATGGACGACGCCGAAGGAAGTGTAAGATCCACTTATCATTTGTCCTCTGTTGTACATCTACATTTTATAATACTCTCAATCCTCTATAAATTTCTTTGATAAGGAATTGAAATATGCAGATCACGGGTGGGCTGTACGTGATGAACCCTGAGAGCCTCAGAGCTCATATAGTCATACCAGAATCTGGCATGTCTAACGGAATGGCATGGAGTCCTGATCGTTCCACGTTTTATTGGAATGATACCCCCACCAACACCGTTTTCGCTTTTGATTACGACGAGCAGAGTGGAGCTATAAATAACCGCAGAGAACTGATAAAAATTAAAGAGGGCAAACCAGACGGTTTAAACATCGATTCTGAAGGTGAAATTTCCCAGAAAATCAGATTATTTTTCAAAGATTTTTGAATCTCAAAAAATATGGACATCAAAATTTTGATCAACTTTCGCCAGGGAATCTGTGGGTATGCCATTTTGGCGCGGGATGTGTCACAAGATGGAACCCCAGAACTGGAGAACAAATCTTAAAATTGGAGCTCCCCGCATCCCAGATATCTTCTTGCTGTTGGGGAGGTGATATTTTCCCGCCAATTTCACTGTTTATAAACTCTTTGTAGGAAAGGATCTCAAGGACTTGTACATCACGAGTGTCTCTGAAAAATTGGGTTTTGAAAAAGAGCCGTTAGCTGGGTCCCTCTTTGTATACCACACAGACATCTTGGGCTCAGAGACATTTTACTTCAACGCTTAGAATCCAAGAATAGACACAATTGCACAACATTACCATATATTGTTTAAATTTTTATTTGAAGCCACGGTAACCTCTGTGTTACACCTCTATTGACACAGCTTAATATATGAAATTGGGATCTGGTGCCTCTACAACAAGTTCTTCTGTAGCAGCTTGGGGTGCGGGAGCTGCTACAACAGGCTCTTCAATGATGGGTGCTTCCATTACAAGTGCAGGCGGGACATCAGTTGACTTCTGCTCCACATTGGATATAGACGCTACTTACAACAGCTGGTTTTCCCAGCAAAGAGTTGTTGTAGTGGAACGTGTTTTTGGCAGCCTCAAGTCTTTGGCTATTTTTGCTGGCAAATTTTGTGGGTCTCACAACAAACACGGAGAGTTCTTTTGCTTAGGTTGCACTCTCCACAATTTATCCTATGCCTTTGCTTGCATAAAATAAGGAATAACGCAACAATCATTTGATTTCTTGTTTTATTTTCAAAGATCTTTGTTGCTACAAATCTAATATTTTTGCATTTGTGACCTGAGTGGTGGGTAAAATACAAAACACAGGCAATTCACAACTGTTGAGGACGCTGTTCTGCAGATACGAGACGAGCAACCTCATTTTATGCTTGAGCCCAGAAGGTCTGAAGAATCTTCATTGGGAGACGAGTGTGAATCCAGACTCATACTCGAGTCTGGAATCATACTCAAGTGCTGAAAATGGGTCAAGTGTAGATATATGATAATAAAAATAATAAAAATAAATCCACATGAGATCTATTGATTTTTTGATGATCTGATCCTTAAAACACCGGTATGCATCACCATTATACTTTTCTTCTGTCATTGCCAGGAGT